>NW_006495273.1:6258107-6287350 GCF_000471905.2 Amborella trichopoda | reverse complement strand
AAACTAAAATTAAATAAAACTTAAACTAAATTATTATTAGTTTAGTAGTTATTGTTTAGTTACTTATTTATTAGTTAATAATTATTGTTTTTATATTTTTTATATGGTGCGCAATAGTGTCCAGTATATACACCCAAAATTTCATCTCAATCTGATTTATGGAAAATAGACTAAAATTCAAATAGTGATTTGTGTTTTAAACCAAGGGATAAAGATTTACTCTCTATATATATAATTGTATGGACGTGTCGGGGCCGTACTGGGTTTTTAAGCCCATTTTTTAGTACATATGTCCAAAATTTTACCACGATCCGATTTCTAGAAAAAAGATTAAAATTCATATAGTGATATGTATTTTGCACCACCCAATGAAGATGTGACGGCTAGAATTCCACTTATATTAGTATTCATTATAGTTGCCAAGTGTTTGTTAGCTTTTTCCATGTATATATATATATAAATTTATTTTATGCAACAAAGGTAACAAACATACTTATTTATGTATCATATTTTTAAAAATGATCCTTTAAAAAACTTCCATTAAGGAATTTTTTTTATTAAAGGTGTTTTTTCCTAGTAAATAACTATATTGTAGTTAATAACTAGGGCAAGCTTTCTATGCTTCCCCTACAGCATAGAAGTTCTATCCTCCCTTTTATCCAACCATCCATTCTGAATGGAGGGCTAAGATTGCCCCAATCACAATGTCACGTCTCTACACTATTTCATTTTTAATTTTTTTTTCTATAAACTATTTTGACACCAAATTTTGGATATCTGTTTCTCTATTAAACTAGCACTAGCGAAAATCAAACGGTGGGTGGCCCTCTTGATCAAAATTGGACGGCTGGATGGTAGGGGGAAGATAGAACTTCTATGCAGTATGGGAAGCATAGAAACCTTTTCCTAATAACTATATCTATAATTAATTATGTAAACATCACGTTGGCTTCGTTGACGGTGGCCCTTACCATTCACTATCAATACACCAAAGGTTCCAACCTTGATGCTGATCATAATGTTTTGGAACTTTACAAAAAGCAACATGGACCTAAACGGTGATGTTTCTTAAAAAACAAATTAGAAATAGGTACTCCTTGGGATTTGACATGGAGACCTATTTTGAAAAGCACTTTAAAAACGTACGCCTTGGGACTTAATATGGAGACCTATTAAGGCCGTTAAGGACCTTAAGGTTCTTATGTTAAGAAAAGTGATGACACTTTAATATAAATTGTCGACACGTACTAAAACTTTATGAAAATGCTTGATACATATGGTCACAGTGCCGGACCAGTCTATGCACATCGACATGTATCTGTGTCGACACGTAATACCAACCTTATGTCAAGTGTCTAGGTAACACTATCAGAGACACAATTAACCTTTCGCTTTAACAATCGGACCTAGAGGCACGAGATACTCAAGCTATCTTTGAGGTATTTGATGCCCTTGACTTGAAAAATCTGAGAAGCAATTAGGTTGTGGCAAGAATACTACATGACACAACTAAGCCCAAGAAAGCACTGTATAGCTTTCTTTATGTTGCATGCTCAAGAGAAGTACTCGAAAAATAAAGTCTTCACGCTGATGTTGATGCCAACTTAGTTCTAGGTCTCCCAATTTGCATATGGTGTTGACCTAGGGTTTTCTTTTTCCTTTATCATTTCTCTCCTCTTTAATTCGTTTTTATCTATCCCACCACCCATGGAAAACCCAACCTCCATCATCTCAAAAGCTCTTCTAAACCCTAGAAAAACCAGCTCCCAAGAAACCGTATTAGTCTTTTCAATTGTAAAACCAACCCTCATATGAGTTCCTTTCACCCCTTTATCATGTTGGACTATTAAATCGGCGCACCTTTAATCTCCATTGAAATGTTTTCTTGACATGTTGACATTTTTTGTTTGTACAATAGGTAGATATGGAACCTGAGATATCATGTTAGGGCCCAACCACACTGACCACCGAGGCTTGGGGCTTATTCCTCTTTTAATTAAAACATTAATCTTAACCTCACCAAATCCTCCCCCATAGACTTAGTTTTAGTTTTACCCCATTTAGGTGTGTTATCAATCCACTCCTACTCAATATAGGAGTACATAATCTAAAATAAACCCTGCTGAACTTACATAGATGTAGTCCACCAAGCCTTTACCACACTCGTTGATAAACAAGCCCATGTGATCCTACATCAATAGACATATTATACTAGTACATGCTCTGGGTTAGAATTGTCAACAATTTTTCTTCTCCGGCCTAGGATTGTTCCAACTTCTTGATTGCCGTTCTGAGAACGGTTCCGCCATTGAATATGGAACAATGTTGCGCCGACCGATAGTAGCTGCCGAAAGCAATATTAATGTTTTGGTATTGCTGGAGCTTTTTGGGAGGATGAGAGGAGGCGCGGCAGGGATCTCTGTCGATTGTATTAAAGTACTCAATAAAATCTGCACTTGGATACTATATCTATAATAGAATGTTTCAAGATGTTTGCAATCTCTTTAACTCAACTATTGTACATGCAAAGTATAGATGCTTTGTGGTGGTTTTAACAATCTACTAAGGATTTTGGAGACAGCTGCTTTAGAGCTAATTTCAAGGAAACCTTGTAAAGGAACTTGTTCCAAATACATATTGTAAGGTCCACTTTCATTGGTTGCATCTTTCAAGTTTGTAGAGAGAGCTAAATCCACAGACTAAGGAATGTGAGCAATAACCAAATAATCAACAGTAGTAATATGAGAAGAAAACAGTTGCAATATTAGCAACCTATTGGTCTTTTCCAAATTGTCATTAAACTGAATTTGTTGCCAATCGGGAACCAAAAATAAATAATTATTCAATGTTCCTACTACCTTATAGTCATTGTAAGGCACTGTGAGCATAAGCACAATAATAGGAATGCCAAGAAGTACCCACTTTCTCTATTGAAAGCTGCTTGTTAAGCATAGTTTGCTGGCGCTTTGTTGGTGAACCAGGTGAAGCAAATTCAGCATAACCAGAGGGTTCCTGACATCTCGAACTCGTTTGCCCTATGAGTTCACAGCTTTTCTTTCTTGCTTTCATCATGGGCTCTGGTAAATCCAACCCAAGTTTCTGTTTAGGAATATCATCATTTCTAATTCTAAAAAAACACAGTCAATTCAGTAAGTACGATGAATATCCATAGTTTATATAATTCTTTTTCTACTAAGGGTTGTAAACTTTATATAACTAACCATCAGAATAGTAAAGGACTAAGGAATAATCAAAAGAGCTCTACGTTTGAAAAATGCAAAAAACAAAAAAAACAAAAAAATAAACAATGACATCATTCTTTTCATTTTAATCTTCAATTCATTGCATCAAGCTCAAATGAACAAATTGTTTAAACAAGTTTTAGCTTGCACAGCATCAACTAACATAAAGGATGCTAGCCGAATGAAAAGTAACATGCCAACATAATTTTGGTCATATTAAGGACAAAAATCCATGCAATGAACAGGAGTACCTTCTATTATGCGGCAGTATTCATTTGGTAACCTACAACTGAGAATAATTAGGTGCATCCATAGGTATCGATTCAACATATATTTCATCCAATGGCTCCAGCCTAATGCATTTCAAATTTAGAACAGTATACTATATGACAATTTACATTTGGTACAAGAATGTCACAATCACCTCTAGTCATCAGATGTGAAAAAAGACAACTTGGTGTGTCTCACAAAGTCCCAGAAAATTCTTCTAGGACTCTAAGCTTAGTAAAAAGCACACCCCCGGCCACCCAATTTCACATCTAATGACTAAGGGTAATTTTGACCTCCTTGTACAAAAAGCACATAGCTTTATTGCATACTTTCTCTTCAAATATACCAGCATCCTATTAATATGTATGAGCCATGATATCATCTTCGCTTGTCTGCCCAAAAGTGCTTCTTGCAATATTATTTTTGGGATTAAAAGAAATGACACCATATCAACCCCATGAAACTTCAATAGCAAACAATCTCATATAGTACCTTGTTATATAAATTAACATATTGTTAAAGTCTTGTACATAAGGTGTATTATGGGGAAGTTTTCTCGTAACACTGTTATTTATTATATCTCTTTCACTTGAATCATTTTTCTAGACTTTTACTATTTCACTTTGCCTCTCAACGAGAAATTCAGTATTTATTTTGTTTATTCCGTCATTAGTTATTGGGTCGTAGCCCTAGTGCCCTTAAGAGATTGTGCTTTCATCAAATGATTTGTCGATCTATAAGTTATCTCTAGGAGAAACGATACATATAATCGATTTATTACCAGATTCTAGGTTATCCAAAGAATAGAGAAGTTCAAGGTTTTATCTCCCAACAACTAGGTCTCTCCCTTGCTCCACTTCTTTATGAATGAATAATCTTCAAAACAAGATGGATAAGGTGCCCATGCCAAAAGCCAAATGGACACATCATATAACTCAGACATAAGTGTGTAATGCCACTTTTTTTATCAAGACATCTTGGGAAATGAACTTCTGAAATTTCCTATGGCATAATAAACTATGTAAAGGGTGGAAACATCTATTTCATTTCATAGTAAATAGTTTTAGCAAGCTAGCCAGGCTTAATAGGTTGCCTGCATTAGATAATATCCCAAAGAGATTGTAAAACAGAAGTAGAATACCTTTCATTGATTGCATCATCTGGTCATTCATGCAAATGCTTGTTTCCCAAGATCAAATACAAATGAAAAAGTGTCATAACAAGCCATATCTCTAAATGGCCAATGGACCCTCTCCATGGAGAAACGAGAAACAAATGAAAGCTCTTTAGAAAAAGGAAGGCTTGAGTTCTCAATAGATGAAAGGAAACACTTGATGAGGAAAAAAATTTGTTAGTTTCCTCAAAGATTCATCAATGACAGGCACAACGGCAATCTTCAAGTTTGAGGAACGAAGAGAAATTTAATTTTTGATTTGGCATCACTCCTAAAGTTTTTTTTTTCAAGCCCCCAAACTCCATGAATCATATCCATTACTCCCCATAGAGGGTGATGAGGATGTAACCAAAAAAGTTAACCCTAGGATTCGGCAATGTTGGAGATAAATATATTTTGCTGCAAAATTTATACACTTCGTATAAATAATATAATGAAAATTCACAGTATGAATTACCCCCAAAAAAAAATCACAATATTGGAAATTTATTTAAATGGCGCATGAGCAAATTGTATCATAACCTTTGGGTGAAAAATAATATTTTTCCATCAAAGATCATAGACTTATCACAAAACCACTGAGAATGGCATGTTTCAAAGATTGGCGTTCACCACATAAGTACCACAAAGTAACAAGACAACAAACTCATTATCCAATAGTTGAACCTGGGAATCAGGGATTAGGGTTTGCACTTTAAAATTTCAATTCAATGAAGATGCAGAAGAATACTATTTCCCAAAAATAAAGGGCTACAAGTAAAATTAGAAAGTGTTAAAATCTTCAAGTGTACAATGAAGTTCAATTCATCAAGCACTCCGAATTCAGCCATAAAATTGGTATTTGTAGATAGAAAAGTTTTAAAAAAACATTTCAATCGACGAAATGGCCATCACGCGAATCTCAGAGAGAGAAAAGATTCAGATTTCAGATATCATTAGTCACATAAGTAAATGAAAGTATCCCGAGAGTGAGAGAGAGAGAGAGAAATTACCGGGAGTAGAAAGGCCTCGTTTCAGGCATTCGAAGAGTCTATCTGCGTCTTCCATTTAAGACAGAATCAGCGTATAGAGAGACGTTAATGATACCACTAACAAGCCTCTGTTTCTCGTCTTTTTTTTTTTTTTTTTTCTTATTAGGCTCTCCCCCTCTCTCTTTTGAAAGGGCAAAGAGCCAAAAGATGGCGGGACATTTTTCTTTTGCAGAAGAGGAGTTATGTGCTCGCGCAGAGCAACGTGTACGTTTGCTCTAGCAGCGAACATTTATAGCCCGGAATTTGGGGGATGTGACCTTAGGGCCTACTTCTAGAAGTCACTTGGCCTCTTATAATCTTATTCTATGTTTGCAAAAAGGGTGTGGTTTTTATAAGGTTGCAATCTTAAACAATCAAATTATGGCATACCCCCCAAATTGTATCATAACATAAAATTTTGGTGAAAAAAATTCTTAAGATTTTTTCAAAATCTATTTCCATATCTAATTATAAAATTCAAATCTCAAAAAATGGTTAAAGTCAAAGCATATGAAAATTTTGAAAATTGACAGTCTAGATACTGTATTGCAAGATACCTTATTTCTGGGACTCAAATTTTTTTTTATTTTTATTTTTTCATATTCATACATCTTGATGTTGAGATGATCAATTAGAGGTTTTTTTCAACATTAAAACAACCTTTTCTGATGGATTTTTTAAGTGCATCTGTAATTCTACATTTTAAAGTTGCAACCTTATGCAAACTTTTTCCAATAAAAAAAACCTTTTAGTAATACAACTTTCTAACCAGATTACCTTGCTTGTTCAGATTCTTGATCGAATATAAGGTTTTTCATTAAAAGAAATGTTTTTCCAAGTTTTTTTTTTTAAAACATTAACACAAGCGAAATCTTCTTCCAAGTTGGGAACCTCGAACAATCATGAGTATTCAAGTTTTTTGGCTAGGCAACTGAAGATGAGCTAATGTCCTTATTTGTATAAGTTATAAGTTTGAAATATAATTATTTAATTGAAAATATATTTTAGGTTTGAAATACATTTACTTGAAGAGAGATATGTACGAGGGATTGTTGGCTAGTGTACGAACAACTAGTAGAGAAACAAGTGAGTTCCAAGTGATAATACGTTTACATCAGGGGTCAACATTGAGCTCATACCTGTTTATCTTAGTTATGGACAACTTAACTAGGTACCTACAATATGAGGTACATTGGTGTATGTTTTTTATGGACTACATAGTTTTAATCGATAAGACCTGATACAACGTTAACACAAAGATAGAGCTTTGGAATGATGCTATAGAATCTAAAAGTTTTAAAATTTGTCATAGTAATACAAATTATATAGACTATATGTCTAGTACTAATAGGGTAGAGATGAGAATGTAATAAAAATTGATGGTCAAGAAATACCAAAAAGAGTGCGTTTTCGATATCTTAAATCGATAATCAAGGAAAATGGAGAGATTGAGGAAGATGTCGCACATAAAATTAGAACAAATTAGGCGAAGTGGAGATGTGCAACTAGAGTTTTATGTGATCACTGCATACCAAAGAAGCTGAAGGGCAAGTTCTATAGAACAGTTGTGAGACCAACTTTGTTTTGTGAAGCGGAATGTTGGGTGGTCAAGAAACAATGTATAATACAATGTATTACATTGTAATATACTGTATTATACAATAATATGCTATATCATACATTGTACAATACAGTGTATTACAGTGTGATATACTAATACAATGCTCCATTGTACACTGTACACTGCAAACTTTGAATTAGACTGTAATACAATGCTCCACTATACACGGTACACTGTAAACTTTCCCAGTCTACACTATAAACTTTGAAAATGAAAGATGCATACAACGCAAGGCATTGCATGGGTCTTGGACGCCTCCAAAGGCTTTCCCACTGACAATCAGGAGGAAAAACATCATCCATCCATGGGTTAGTTTTGCTGCAGAAGGAGAGTATCAGGATCTGCTCATGAAGAAACTAACCCATCCCCATGCATGAATTGAGTGCCTACATTTGAGGAGGGCCAGTGAATCCATGCAATCACTTTTGATAGCACCTGATGTTACAGAATGAGCATATGAAAGTTTTAATAGCAAAATGAATTGGGATTTCAGATAGAAAGTTATTCAAAAATCTCAGAGTTGTTCTTCGAGTTTTCTTCAGGATGCATCATGAAAACATATTCATCCTCTTCTTCCGACTCGCTGTCAGATTTAGAGGCAACTTCAAATTCAGATTCATCTTTAGAGATTTGTTTTCCAAAGCATATTTCGAAATTGTTTTCATCGAGCATTTTGATCATCTTTTTGGCATTTTGCCCTTTTTGGGGGCAGTTTGGTGCTATGTGACCTTCTTAATTTCAGATATAGCAACGGCATGAACTCTTAGGTCTGCTGTTATTTTTTCTAACAACATTCCTTTTCTTCTTGTTGAACTTCTTTCCTTTTTTCCACTTTTTCCAACGAAATCTTTTCTTTTCGAAAAATTTCTTTTTCTTTCCTTTTGCATCACTCCGAAATTCAATTTTTTTTTTTAGAAGTTTGGTGCAGTCGTTTATGCTTAAGTCCTTTTTTGACTCGCTTGGTTGCTTTTACTTCGATGTAGTGATTTTTTATCATGTAGAAAACAAATCTGATTCTATTTTCGAGAGTATCTACTGGTGCGGTATCAGTAACATACTTTTCGTATATTTCGGTATAAATCTCATCCCATGGAGAAGGTAGTTTGTTGAAAAACTGTTTTTTTTCCAAAATTCATATTTGATTTCATCTAACATTTGGTACCATTTTTGAAATTATTTTTAAAAAGGCTTAAAACTTTGGATTTTGCAAAGTTTTAGCTTTGTGAGACGGTAATCGGAATCTTCTTTTAGATTCAGATCTAAAGCAGTGCCACATAATTCCTCTCTTAGAAGTTTTGTTACTTCTTTCAAAAGGTCTTCTTTTTTCTTGTCAAAAAGTTCTTTTTTGCGAACGGATCCTTTTATAGTTTCCTCCCAATTTCAAAGATATTGTAAAGCATCGCCTTGCATAGTTCTCGCTAGATAGTCGAAAAATCTATCAGTGATCTATGTAGGATTGTTTATTATAACAATAGTCATAGATTGTACCCACTCGTTGATTACTTGTTTGTATTCAGAGAAGGGAATATTTTTAAGATCCAAATATGTTTTAGTGACCGAAACGTATATTTTGTTTAGATCTTCCCGTCTGTTGTTTATAGTGGGAATTGGTCTTTCAGATGCTGTAGACATTTGAGGTTTTTCCTCGGTGGTCTGGCAAAAATCTTCTTTGTTAGAAGCTTCTTTATATTTAGGGTAAGAGCTCGACCGTGATGAAGCCTTACTTGATAATACCTTGATGAGTTGATGATTGGAGAGCCAGAAGCCCTCACTAACTCAGAATCACCTTCAAAATGGCCCAGGGATGTAGATAGGGCTCATTCATGGCAAACTCAGGGAAGCCAGATAATACCCCCAAGCAACATAAAGAGAGTTGTGGTGGATATTAATATGATAAAGGTCAACAAGTGAAGATCAATGTCCAAGCCTGAAGATCACCTAATATGGCCTTGGGTCACGGGAAGAAGCCGACCAACAAACTCAAGTGTAGATCAAAATGATAACTTTATCCAAGCCCTAGTGGATAGGGATTCTTAAAGACAAATGATGAGAATTACTTTAGCTCTGAGTTTGTAGTACACAATGAAACCATCGGGGGCTAGTTTAGTTTCGGAAGAGACCAACATACAAAAGGAGCACACTACCTCTATAATAAAAATCGGCACAAGGATCCTACAAAGTTCGCATCCAAATAGCATTCATCACCGAAAAGAGGAAGCAGAAAGTGCTAAAAGTGCAATGCACTAGTTGAAAGAATTATATTTGAGCACCTTCAGTCACTATCCCTCAAATTCATGCCTAATTTTATCCAAAGCATGGTCTACAAAGTCTCCAAATCATGGACTCATAATGACCACCTGACCTTTGAAATAACTAGTACCACGGGGTCTCTCGCATCAGAAAACATAGTATAAATCAAAGGTTAATTTAGAGTGTTGATGTTATTCCACTGTCAATACTTTCTGAAAGTTAACATAACAGGAGCTTTGTTGAGGAAAGAAGGCCGTGGAAGGAGTTCATACATTGTTAACTAGAAAAGGAAAGTTGGCGTTAACCTTTATTTTAAAAATTTACAGTCAACACAGTAGATTATTTCAAAAATGACAGAAGAAAGTGTCTCAGATATCTCTTTAGATAGTGTTTCCTCTTCTACTCCAGATTTAGGTCCCATGTTTTCTAAACAAGAACATCTTTTCGAAATAACTTATACTCCTGACAGGTTTTCTGAAACTAGTTCTCAGATAACTAATCCTTATCATGTTTATGATAAATCTAGCTTAAATTGGACCAAAAGAATAAAAACACTTTGTGGAAAAAAGAACCCTGAAACCATCAAGGAATATGTTCAAGCCTCTTCCGTTGATCAATACCAAATCCCTACTACCCAAGCTGAACAATACATCACTATCACCTTACCCAGAAATCTTTTTCCCCAATGGCTTAAAGATGGGTATACTCATATTCATTTTGGAGCCATAAAATTAGCCTTAACATTTCATGGAAGAAAAGGTATGGAAGCAGTTTCCCGGATTGCTTTGTTAGATTCCTGATTTTTAGAATACCATTATGCCTGTATCGGAACTGTGCAAACAACCTTAAACGCTGGCACTAGTTTTGTTACCTTTTTTCCAAACTTTAATATCCCAATCAAAGACCCCCATTTGAGTTCTGCTTTCAAAGTCGAATTACAAATTATAGGAACCAAGCAAATTGAAACAGCCACTGTAGCTACACTCCGTTATCAAATGGTGTATAGATTACAAAATCATGCTTTTGATATAGTTACCCCTTTGCCCTCTGAACATGAAAATACTGCCTTGTTCATCAAAGTTGACAATAATTCCCAGTCTGTCTGTCATTACATTTTTAGACAAATATCTCGAGATAGGTTGTTTGAATTGATTCCATCCACATGGATGCTATTCAATTATATCATATCAACAAAGAGTTTTCTGAAAAAGGTTAGAAAACTTCAACGCTTCATCAACAAATTGTGAAGTTATATAGCATTAATGAATATACGAGTAAGCCAAAATATTGTTGAAACGATGTCATACGCTTGACATCGTAATATTGAATGGGAATAATAAAAACCATAAGATTTCCTTTTAGTTCATTTCTGAACGAGTATAGGTTCCTTGTTTCAAGGTTTCTTTTGGCAATGAAGACGAAACATGATCCATAAGTGAGTCTTTATCAATTCCTTCCAATGTGGTATGTAAAGAAGCTATTTCTCGATAAATTGGTATTCCTTTTGACAGTGCGTCTTGCAAAGCTAGTTTCTCCTGCAAAAACAAACCAACAACTGTATTAAAGTGAATTCAATACTAAAAACTAAAAAATTCAATAAGTCAGCGACAACAAAGCTACGGAAATTAGATATATAAGTTCAAGCGAAGAAAACAAGTATATTACCAAAGCAAGCCTATAAACAGAGTGACTTTGACAAGCTTCTTTTGATCATGCATAAAATGCCATGAATAAGGCATTTATCTGTAATCCGACCAATAAGATCCGTATAAACCCTATCTACCAATAATAACTAAAAGAGTGAGTAGTAGAAGATTATTGTGCAAGACATTAAAGTTTTCACAAATAACACTATAACAATATGTATGACATAATAATGTTTTAAAAAATAGACCGCCCAGCGCCTAGGCGGTCCAGAAGGCCTGGGTGTCCCAGGGGCCAGGAAACCCGCCCCAAGGCAGGTGCCAAGCATCCAGCCCTGGGTGGCCGCCCAAGGCCTGCACCTCGCCTGGGCGTTTGCATAGGCTCCAGGGAACCTGCCCCCTAGACAGGGTCCCAGTGTCCAGCCTTGGGCGGCCGCCCAAGGCCTGCCCCCCACCGGGATGTCCGCATAGGCAATGAGCAGCCTCGACCCCTCCGCCTAGCAAATAGTGAATTAGACATAACAAACAAATCATAAATGAAGATTTGCCTCAGCCAGATGTCTTCTCATTTGCAATAGCTGCAGTTAATTCTGCTTTAGCTAGTTCTTGGGCCTTCTTTAGCTGTAACTTGGCTTCTTATTCGTGCATATATTGAAGCATGAATTATCCAAAAGGACCAAAACAAGTTCCATCACGTACTATCCTGAAAGCATTTAAAAATAGTTCTTTCAAGCAAGATGAAGATACGAGAATGTACTTTTTGTTGGAGCTCCATCTTAAGCTTCTCTTCTGCTTTTTCTTGAATTGCAGCTGCCTTAGCTCTTTCTTTGTTTAACTCCTAAAATACAAGCATAAAGTTATGATATGCACATTCATCAAATTCTTAAAGCATTTTCAATTTAGGCTACAGGAATCGCCCCCGACTTGGTGGCAATCCAGCAATCCCAAATACCTGGAGCAGGATATTGAGTGGATCACGTTCCCATATGGGGGATACTATACCAATCCTTAGGAATCAATCAATATAAATTCACACCCTTGTTAGATATGCCTTCTACAAAAAAAAGCCAAGCTTAAATGAATATCAGTAAAAGAAGAAAGTAATTATGGTTAGAAATCAAGAACTGCATTTTTTTTTCCAAAGGGAAAGGAGATGTTTTAATGCATATCTACAAAAAAAAACTGTCTTAAATCCATGCCAATCACAAAAGAAAGCAAATTCTTGCACGGGACTTTTTTTTTAGCAGAAAATTTGCTTACATCAGATTATTTTTTTTAAGAAAAAAAAAGTCCTAAATGCACTGGTCACATAGTTGAATTAAAAAAAGGGATGGTGGGTCCGAGTTTAGTAACTTTCGATGAAAATTCATCTGTCTTAACTCTCTCTATATTTATTCTCTTTCTATCAACGCTTTAATACATGTCTTAATTTATAAAGGTGCAAGGGATGGAAAAAGGCAAAAGACCTATTTTAACATAAATCTTTTAATATATTTTATAAAGATTAATGATACTACGAGACCCTTCCACACCCATGTGAGTAGGACCTCAAAAGATCACCATTAAATTTTGATATAGAAAAGTTATCAATAACCCCATTCACCTAAGTCCCACACCCATTTGATAACTTTATAGAGATTTGTGCCAAAATTTAATGGTGATCCTTTGGGGTCCTACACACGTGGGTGTGGGAGGGTCTCATAGTGTCATTACTCTTTTATGGAAGGGAAAAGTTTATATAGAGCCGTGGCTCTAAACAATCAAATTTGAGCCTACCTCAAAACTTTAACTAGAAGAGGTTATTTTGATGACCAAATATCTTCCAATTGATCATCTCGACATCAAGATGCATGGATATAAGAAAAAAATGGATTTCAAATTTTAGAAATAGTGTATTTTGTAATGCATTTTTGGACAGTCAATTTTCAAGATTTTCAAGTTTTCGTAGATATGTCGATCTATGCTATTTTTGAAGTTTTAAATTTTATAAATAAATATTAAAATATAGTTTATGGCTATCACAAAGATTTCCAATGTTGAAACCACATTGCTCGACACTATTTGATAGTAGGCTCTAATTTGATTGTTTAGAGCCTAGGCTCTATGCAAACTGCTCCCTTTATGAAATGATACAATCTATTGATCAAATAACTATGGTGTTCCCTAAAAGTGACGCGCAGCACCAAAACCCGGGTACGGTGAGAAATGAGCAAGGGGTAGCTAAGGCATTGCCTAGAAGCGATGTGTATCAGACACGGGGTACAGTGATAAATAAGTATGGATTAGCTAGGGCGTTCTTTATAAGCGACGCTCCACAGCACCGCTCGGTTGCAGTGAAAAATAGGCAAGGGTTCTCGCGACAACCTAGACGAGTGTGGGTAAAAAAGCTAGTCCAAAAGAATATGATTTGTTTGGCCACATAGAATATAGGAACGCTTACAAGTAAGAATATGGAGTTAGTGAATACAATGAGACGAAAGAAAATAAACATAGCTTGTGTACATGAAACTAAATAGAAAGGCGAAAAAACTAGAGAAATAGATGGGTATAAATTTTGGTATACAAGAAAAGATAATAATAAAAATGATGCCGGCATAATAGTAGATAAAGATTTAAAAAATGTAGTTAATGTCAAAAGAATATGTGATAGGCTCTTGTTAATTTAACTTATATTATGGGAAGAGATAATTAATGCAATTAGTGCTCATGCACCACAAGTAGGATTAGATGATAGAATTAAGAAACAATTTTGGGAGGACATAGATGGAATAGTCTAGGACATTCTCATAGGGAATGATAATAGAGGATATTAAGGGGTACAAAGGGGATATGTGATGTAAATCGCATCCGAGACATTCAAGAACTTTCTTGATTAAAAATTTTTAATTTTAATTTAGAGATATGGGTGGACTTCTTTTTATTATTTGTTAGTTTTAATTTTATGAATCACATTATCAGGGTTAAAAGATGTTTCTATTAATATTTTGAGCGTGGTTCCCAATTTGTAGGGGTGCTCTTTCCTTTTTTTTCTATGTAACTAGAAGTTTGGGAGATTGAGCTTGGATGACTGTGACGTGATTTGCATAGGGCCAAGGATACCTATTTTGGTGGGGAAGATACTGGTTCCTTTATTTGAAGGAGTTGATAGCGTATCATATTTGAAAGGGATTTCTAGAGTGGGGCAAATTATTAATGATAGGGATGTTGTTTTTAAGTGGGGTGGCATTCTAATCAGAAAGGATTGGAATATTTTTGTAAAAAATTTGTTTAGGAATGAAAAAAGATGGTTTATATGTAACCCCATATACATACAAATTGTAGATAATTTATATTATTCGTCATTTGATCTGAATGATGGCTAGGATCACTCGTCACGAGATTATGTCAAAAATATTGTTCGATCTTTAATGGTTTTTCTAAAACGTAGTTTTGAATAAAATTTCGAGCCTACCTTCTTCTTGTTGGGGTGCACCTAGCAAAGAAAAAAATTTGTTATAAAATTAACCAAAATGACGGGTATTCAGCTAATTTCCTGTTTTGGGAATTTTTTATTTTATTTTTATTGTGTGTCCTTTGTTATTAAGGGCCAACCTTTTTCAATTAGGATGGCCGAGTAGGGGTTACATGTAATGTGTAATGGTCATGTGTACCTTTGTTTTAATCGAAAAAAAAATATGATTGATTGTGTGCCCTTCCCTGGATGAAAAAATGGATTCGATTGTACAGGATCAAACCTATGGGACTCAAGGAATGATAGAAGGGAATAAAAAGAAAAAAAAGAAAGGAAAATGTTTATATAAGTGAGAGGCTCTAAACAATTAAATTAGGGCACACCTCACAAATTTTATTAGATGAGGTTCGAATATCCTCAAATTGATCAACTCAACCTCAAGATGCATGGACATAGGAAAAAAAAATGGATTCAAGTTTTGGAAATAGTACATCTTGTACTGCCTTTTTGGGCATCAATTTTAAAGCTTTTATAGATCTACTTGATTTACACTATTGCTGAAGCTTTAAATTTTATAATTAGAGATGAAAATATATTTCAAGACTATCACAAAGATTTTCAGTATTAAAACCACATTGCTCGACATTATTTGAAGGTGCACTTTACTTTGTGTTTATAGCCTCGACCTTATACAAACTGCACCCAAAAAGGAAAGGAGGGCAATAGAAATAAAAAATTGATCGACAAAAGATCTCTTGTTCTTATTAGAATATAAAATCGTCATTAAGAGCACCAATATTAGAATATAAAATCGTCATTGAGAGCACCTTGCCTTTTTTTAATCTGGTGCCGTAGAATTTATAAACATAATAAATAGAGTTTGAGAAAGCTTAATGTGTTGCCGATCCCGAGCCTTTGCCGAGCTCGAGTTGGAAGTTCAACTAGGGAATCTTAATTTTTTTTAAAAATTATAAAAATATATAATTGTACCATATTTATTTATTTATTTGTTCTATCATTTTGGCAAAGATTGGAATGTGCTTTGGCAATACTTATTTTTACATTTTCCCTTTTTTTAAAAATTTTTTTTTATAAAAATACCCATGTCACAACTCATAAGCTCATTTTTTAGAATCTATTTTTTGCTACTTTTTAACCATAATTATTTGTGTTTTGTTAAATATTTGCATCTATCATGACTTTTATGGATAGGATTAATGTTACAATTATTTTTGGGCTACAAATTGTACAAGGTCGACACTCAGCATCCAAACGACTTTCTTCATAACTAGCAGGCTATTTTGGAAACCCATATTCGTCTATTTTTTCTATGGCACCCCTCTAGAACCGAACCAGACTGGATTAAGCTCAATTTTGATGGTTGCTCTCTCAACAATCCATATGGGATGGAGCAAGTTTTGGTGGTCTTTGTAAAGATAACGGTGGTGACATTTTATTGTTCTATTCTAGGTTCATTGAGGGTGTGGGCCTTTTGGAGGGGACAGGAGTCGGGACTCCCAAATCATCATATCAGATCATATCCTAGGCTAAGAGACTCCTGATGCCCTTATCGAGGTGAGCCACGACACGACGGTCTTGCTAGAGCTGGTGCTTGTTATTGACGAGCGGTGAACGCACCCACCAACTTGACCTCGGCAACCTTTTGAGCTCGGATCCCCCCCCCTCCCCCCATGTTTTTGTTTTCTGGATTTCTTTTCTATAACCCTTTTTTGTACAACTTTGACACGCATTTTTGGAACCTGTAATGAGCAACCATTGTGTGTGGTGCGTGAATCCTTTTTGTAACTCTTTTTACATTCAATACAACGAGCAACAAGTAAAACTTTTGGCGAAAAAACTGAAAGATATGAGATGTGTGTGATGAGGTACATCAATGCCATTTGTTATTAAAACACAAGGGAAAATTACGTGTTTCATTATTATCAAAATTTCTAAAACTTTTAGTTATTACTCTGGGAAAGCTTTCTATATTCCCCTATAACATAGAAGTTCCATCTTCCTCTTATCCAACCGTCCATTTTTTAATGGAGGGCTAAGATTATCAAAATATCTAAAATGTTTAGGTATTACTCATGGGAAAGCTTTCTATATTCCCCTATAACATAGAAGTTCTATCCTCCTCTTATCCAACCGTCTATTTTTTAATGGAGGGCTAGGATTGTCCCAATCACACTGTCACGTCTTTACATTATTTTATTTTTAATTTTTTTCTATAAACTATTTTGACACCAACTTTTGGATGTTCATTCCTCTATTAAACTCGCACTAACAAAAAATATAAAAAAAATATTTTCAATAAAATAAAATGATCAAAATACCCCTAAAAGTTTCAATGGATATTTTGGTCATTATTTTTTTATCGAAAAATTATTGTTTAGATGCGCCCTAATGAGAAGATAACACATACCAAATTTCATATTCAGAAAATGTGTATTAAAAAAATTAAAAATAAAATACTTTGAGACGTTGGATCTAAGATCAAACGGTGAGTGACTCTTTCGACAAAAAATGGACAGTTGGATGGTAGGGGGAGGATAGAATTTATATGTTGTAGGGAGAACATAGAAAGCTTTCACATTACTCGTACGTCCATTTTTTGGAATTCACAACAATTTTTTTTAAAAAACAAAGACTGAATTGCCCATTTATTGGTTTTCAAAAACCGAAATGAGCATGATTTAAGTTCTTGAAAAACCGAATATGCCCCATCTACCCTAACCTTTTGATCTTTACTCGTACTCTCTGCAATTTTTTTTCTTTCCTCTCTCACAATAAATCTATGCAATTTTTTTCTCTTTCATCTCTCAGCCTCCTGCCCTTTGCCTCTGCAGCTTCCCTCTCTCTACTCTGAAACTTGCATATTTTTCTCATCTCTATTCGTCTGTATGGGGTTTCACTCTCCTGTCAGTGTTTCTCTCTCTAAGTTATCTTCCACATCTATTGGCTCATTGACTTCGACTCTGTAATCTCACTCTTGGCGTTTCTTTGGAACTCCCATCTTCTACTTATTGGTAGTTTCCGCCCTCTCTTTCTAGACTCACAATTTTCACCACTATCTTGGATCTTTACACCTTTTCTTCTTCTTGTGCATTTCTAGTTTCCTCTCTCTAACTGTGGAACTACCTACACCCTCTTTCTAGTTTTTCTTTTTGGGTTATCATATTTGGCCATGGCTGTGAGGAAACGGAGCAAGCTTCCACAAACTGCTGGCCTCGAACAGATCTTGAAACGGTGCTCATCGAGCTTGAGGAGAAAACAAAGGCCTGATTCTGATGAAAATTCAGGAAAATTTGGAGCGCATTTGCTTTGTGGTTCCAATTTCTTGCTTAAGCGATCCTGAATTTCAGTCACTCTTGCAAAGAGTAGAAGAAGAAATTGGATTTGAGGAATTACCATTCCTTGTGAGGAAATGGTTTTTCGCTCTCCGACCTCTTCCATGCTCTGTTAAGAGAAAAATTGAGTGTGTGAGAGAGAAATTGTTCATGTGATTTTGGCCCCATTGTGTGTGGGCATTCTTTTATGTTTTTATTACAGCTTGAGATGGTACGGAGTGGAGTGGTGATGCACTTCTCCTTGGAAGAACATTGGACGAAGGAGTTTTTCCTCAAGATGTTTGTAATATATTATATTTTCATGAAATTCTCTCTCTAACTTTTGTGAATATGTACAATTTTTTCTCTCTAAATTCTGTGAATCTATGAAATTTCCTCTCTAGAGAGAAGAGTAGGGTTCAAAAGAACATTACCTAATTTTGGTTTTTCAAAAACTGAAAATAGGTAGTTTCTATTTTTTTTTCAAAAAAAAATGATTATGAAGTTCAAAAAATGGACATGTATGTAATAATAGAAAAAATAAAATGAATATTTACATAATTTTCCCTAAAAAAATGCCAAATCCTACCTGAAATGCCCCATCTTTTGGGGATCATATTAGTATAATTTCCTGTTGTCAATATGTGGACTTGGGTGTCCATAAAGCAGACACGCCGTGTCATGAATGAAATAAAGAATAATTCTAAACATATTTCTACACAAGTTCCCACCATCAGAATGTCATTCATAGACATTATATCTAGACAATCGATGGCATCCTAAGCATAAAAAAATGAAAAAGAAAAAAAACTAAAAATAATAGAAAACCCTATTCGCACTTACTTAAATCGATGTGAACAATGCGACCTTTTGTTTTCTTATAAAAGAGCGAAATCCTGCTCTCCAATCTCTATAAAATTTTATAGCTAATTTTACATAATAGCTCTGGACCTGGTTGGGACTTGGGACAAGCCAGACCTGTAAGTGCCAACTAAGTTCTTGCCAATGGTTCTAAAGGCTTTCAAGGAAGCAAACGGATACCATGAACTAATTGTAATATGCAAGAAAAGATTGGGATTCAACACGAAAGTCCGACTGTTAAAGGTTTAAGGGATGATAAGGGTTTCATTTCTTTTTATATATAAGATGAGAAAAGGGTTCTCAGGTTTTCAAATGAAGGAAACCCCGACAGCTTATTTCAAGCAACTATTCAAGAGAATAATGACAAGAAACAAACCATAAAGTTCAAATGTCAAATCTCAATGCCAGTTTTAGTAATTCCGAGGGGCGACGTTCAACAAAAGGAAGCTAATGCACTGCAGAAAAACTGTCAAAATTCAAGTAGAACCGACAACGGAGGCATATGACTGAAGTAGCATGACAGCTTGCTCAGTGACTGCTCTATTTCTCACCTGTTTCACCCACCCACCAATAATGTTTTCTGCTTCGCTTCCATGCACACCACTCTCCAATGAATTGGCAGCATCTCCAAGTTTCCCCTCTGCTAATAACTTCTCCACTCGATTGATGACACACTCGATACCTTCTCCAGAGTCGCCATGTTCTTCTATCTGCAGACAGGAAGCTGAATGAGAGAGAGAGAGAGAGAATGAGTGGGGGGCGGGGGGGGGGAGGGAGGGAGGGAGAAAGACCTTCAATAAAGATGCAAGCTGAGCTAAACCATGAGCGAGCACACCACCACCTCCAGCTGGAATGAGAGTCAGATGTCGCAGGGTTCCTTTTAAGGCTTCAAGCTGAAATATTTTCCAGTTATAAAATAAGAAAATCAAGGACTTGTTAATCATCATAAAAAAAAGAAAAAAGAAAAAAGAAAAAAGAAAAAAGAAAAAACTAACTTCAAATGGCCATCTACATTCCACGGATTGGCTCAGAGATACATTACACTTTGAAAAAGTGGAAGTACAACCAAAATCAATGATTGTGAGTAGAGTATCACTATAGCCCAAATAATTAAAAAATCAAGTCCTACCCAAATTGCATTTTTTGTGAATGAAGGAACACAGCTAGGTCTCTCGTAAACTCTACTGCAAATTTTTTAGAAAACACAGAATCAATTATTACTAATTTTTTTCTGTGAATATACAAATTGAATAGCATGCAAGATAAGAAATAAATGAATATTAGATGGTGCTCCTCTTGAATATTCAGGTCTCAACAGGTCAAAACTCCACAGTTACATAACTCAAATCCATTGAAAGATATTGGCTATGAGAGCATGGGCTGATTCCAGTTCACATGGTCTAGAGTTTGGAACTAGTTCCGGTTACTATTTAAGTGGTCAACAACGAGCTCCTTCATGTAGTTTTGAACTCATCTGGTCAGTTCAGCTTAACACACAAAAAATGAAAAAGTCTCTGATTACTAAAAGCATACAAATCAGCAGTTCCATCTGTGAGCTCACCATAGACATTTGTGCTTCTTATCAAGTTCTGTACCCAGAAGAAAGTTAACTATAACGACTAAACAGTAGAAGTGGACTTTTATGTCAAGATGCACTTAAGAGTGGCGCATTTTACTTACTTTGCATACTGACTTTAGGCCCATTAGCCTCATTAACAGCTCTTACAAAATCCTTTCCAAGGTACTTGCAACCCGCGTTAGAGCAGTCCTCGGGTGGGTCCTCTCTCCAAACTGAGGGGGCCATTGTCAAGGCCGCTAGATCTTCGATGGGGTCTTCACAGCCCATGAATGCATCCACTCCAGACATCAGGCCAAAATCCCAGGGTTGGTCATCAAATTAGATTGGGAGAAGGCCTACGACCACGTGGATTGGTCGATCCTAGACGAAACTTTGCATCGGATGGGTTTCGATACCCGTTGGAGGGCATGGATCCAAGGTTGTATCTCGAATCCATTCTTCTCTATCTTCATCAATGGCTCGCCCAAAGGCTTCTTCCTGGCATCCCATGGTCTTAGACAAAGAGACCCCCTCTCCCCCTTCTTGTTTGCAGATGTAGCTGAGGTCTTTAGAAGATCCATTGCTAGAATGTATCAACATGGCCTCCTCAAAAGGTTCAAAATTCGTCGAAGGGATCCCACCATTACCCACTTGCAATATGCGGACGACACACTCCTCTTCTGTGCCGCGATCACCGAGCAGGTTGATTCCCTTCTACTATTCTCGAAGCTCTTTGAAATGACCACATGCTTCAGGGTTAATGTGGAAAAATAAAAACGGGGATTTTCTCTGAGGACCAGCTTATTAGTTCCCTCCCTGATCGATGGAGATGCAAGGTCGACAACTGACCCTCAACTTATCATGGTCTGGCTTTGCGCATAGGCAAACCCAAATGGGATCTCTAAATCGACAAATTGGACTGCAAATTGGCTAGATGGATGGGCAGGTTCCTTTCCTCAGCAGGCAGAATTACCATTGTCAAGGCAACATCTCTCTAACATCCCGGTCTTCCATATGTCCCTATCCCCCATGCCCACCTCCGTGGTAGCCCGCTTCAAGCAACTCATGATGAACTTCCTGTGCTCAGGAGACATCAGCCCCTGGAAGTTTCACATCATCCCTTGGGAAAAAATTTGCTACCCAAAACAGTTGGGAGGACTGGGCATTCGCCGTATCAACTTCAACAACATCCCCCTCCTCGGTAAGTGGTGGTGGGGGGGCATTCTCACCCAAGAGAACCACCTCTGGTTCGAGGTGCTGCGCCACAAATACCACTGTCATGCCCCCACCTCAGTCCCCAGCTGTCGGGCTAGCAATAGATCATCTGGCTTTTGGCGATCCCTTGTGTGGTGCGCCAACCTAGTCATGAACAATATTTGCTTCCAGCCCCGAGCTGGCAATTAAGTCAATTTTGGCACGACCATTGGTTGGGAAATACCCCTCTGAAAGACCTCTTCCCCAATCTCTCCTCCTAGCTAGCAATAGCTAGGCCACAGTAGCCGAGCTCTTCACGGCTCAAGGAACTGCCAGGCCCTGGACTCCCAACTTCCATAGGCCTATTGTTGATCAAGAATTACATGACTTCCTGGCTCTCTCCACCCTCACTCACAGAGGACGTTCCCCCCCCCCGCCCCGATGGCGAGGACGAGATCTTATGGGCTTCTGAAAGTTCGGGACAACATTTAGACTCTTCTTTCTACCACGAACTCCTCACGCCACCCTCTTTCCCAACCTTATCCCACCATCCATCGCTACTAAGGCTTGGCTCCCTTTTATCTCACCCACAATTCATGTTTTTACTTAGATTGCCCTTTTTGAATGAGTCCTAACGCTGAACCAACTCCAAATCAGGGGATTGCCCATCCCCAATAGATGCCCAATTTGCAAACAGGATGCTGAATCTAATGCTCACCTCTTCCTTCACTGTGAAGTGGCCATAGCTCTGTGGGGTCATATTCTGCAGCTGTTTAAATGGAGTTGGATAACCCAGATCGGTCCCATGTCTCTTCAGAGAGCTTCATCGCCCTCCATCACCAAAGCCTGGCATCCTACTTTGGCACGCATCTGTAACTGCCACATTATGTATGTTATGGATAGAGCGCAACAACAGAATTTTCCGAGGTGAGAAGGCTATGGTGGAAGCTTTAGTTGAGTGCATTACCTCGCTAGTCATTTTCTGGGCCACGCAACAAAATTGTTTCAAGCACCTTGGTTGTGCAGATTTCTTACCAAATTGGCAAACAATTCTTGCCCTCAGCCCTGGCCACATTCCTCGCTCATCACTCTGTACACCCCTCGAACCTGGCCAATCCAAGATCAACTTCAACGGTTATGGCATTGACACCCTCCCCTCCACTTACCTTGGCCTCCCTCTCTGCTACGGAAAACCCAAACAGGCCCAGTGGAGCCATTTAATCGATAAATTCGAGTGAAAATTAGCTACCTGTAAGGGCAGATACCTCTCTCCCGTGGGTAGAACAACTCTCAGCAAAGCTGCTCTCTCCAAATGTCCCTCTTCCATATGCCCACTTCAGTGGCTCACTGCCTCGAATAGTTGATGCGCAACTTCCTGTGGTCTGCGGATGGGGCATCCAAAAAATACCATCTCTTAGCCTGGAACCAAGTGTGCCAGCCCATGGCCTCCAGGGGTCTGGGGATTTAGAATTTTTTTAAAAAATAGCTTGGCTCTCTTAAGCAAATGGTGGTGGAGACTTGCCAGTCAGGGAGGTCAATTATGGCACCAAATATTGCGCCACAAATACCGTCCGCCCTCTCTCCTTGGTCCATCCCCGAGACATCCTTAGGGGTGGCAATGGACTCGACTAGTAGACCCGACCTCGGGTCCAGGAATGGGTCCAATTTTTGGAACCGACTCGTACCCGTAAACCGATGGAGATTAAATACTTTACTTAAGCCCTATTCATTTGGTTGTGTTAAAGATCGTAGACAATAAGAACTCGCAGTCATCTTTAGCTGTTAAACGACCAATCAGATGGCTTGAAATCTAATAGCGGGTGATTGTGACCTTGTTACCAATAATATGAGTATATGTTGGTAAAAAAAAGGCAAAAAAAAAAAGAAAAGAGAAGCACATGGTCTTAGGGTGGCAATGGACCCGACCAGACCCAGGACCCGACGGGTATGGGTATGAGTCCAATTTTTGGACCCAAATACTATTCGGGTCTGGGTCAAGCCGGACCCGACCCATTACGACCCCTAGACATCCCCATTCGGCCTCGAGGATTTGGAAATCCATTCTTCACACCCTTCATCTCTTCAGATCTCTCATTCGCTTTCATCCAAGGGAAGGGAAAAAAGTGAGGTTCTAGTTAGACCTCTAATTAGGCCATCTCCCCCTCTCCACTCACTTTCCGCATCTTTTTTGTTTAGCTAGGAACCCTGCAGCCTCCATAGCCAAGCTTTGTGCTGCCACTGGTAACTCAAGACCATGGAACCCTAACTTTTGCAGACCCTTGTGGGATGTTGAGTTTCCAGCCTTCCTGGACTCTACTCTCTCTTCCACTCCTTTGCTCTATCTCCCCATGGGGAGGACCAAATCATTTGAACCCTGTCCCCGTTTGGGATCTTCACGGTCTCATCTTTCTTCCACAAACTAAACTCCCCCCTCTCCAGGCAAATGGTGCATCTTCCTAGTTCCTACCATGGCCAAAGCCTGGAACTTCTTCATTCCACCCAGGATACAGGTCTACAACTGGCTTGCTTTGTGGGAGAGAGTCCCAATAGTTGAGCAACTCCAAAGAAGAGGTCTTCAAACCCCCAACAGATGTGCGATGTGCTTATTCGAAGAGGAGTCCAACTCCCACTTATTCATACACTGCCTTTTTGCGGGTAGCATTTGGAAGGACCTCCTTCAACTTTTTGGTTGGTCATGGGTCACCCAGAATCGGTGCCTCAACTATTCCAGCAAGCAGCTCACCTTCTGTTGCCTAAATTTGGAACTTTGCTTTGGAAGGCTACAGTAGCGGCCACTCTCTAGGAGATCGGGAGGAAACGAAACAACAAAATTTTCCAGGGCCAGTACTCCCACCTTCATAAAGTTAAGGAAACTATCAAGGGCCTGGTGATTTTCTGGGCTACCAACCATAACTGTTTCAAGCTCATCTTAGCCTCGCACTTTCATCTTAATTGGTCCAACATTCTCTACCATAGGTTTAGGAGGGTGCCTCGCTCCTCTCTTTGGAGGCCCCCTGAGGAGGGCCAAATCAAACTCAAGTTCAATGGATCCTCTCTGGGCAACCCAGTCTTGGATGCATACTTGGAGGGAGGCCAACCAAGTGGCTGACACACTAGCTAAGTAAGGAGCCTCAATGGCGTAGTAGTCTTAAGCTGTGTTTTTTTTTTATTTTTCTGTATCCAGCAACAATAGGTTGTATCTTTTGCACTGACTTCTTATGATTGTAATCCCGATCCTCCTGCTTGTAATCCAGCTTGTATAACCTTTCACTTTGCCACTTTTCTCGGTGGCGCTTAAGCCCAGTATGGGCAGATTTTGTAATACTTCTACCCTTAATACAATGTTAATAGTTTCAAAACAAAAACTTCGACGGTTGCTCTTTAGGCAACCTGGGACCAGCAGGTATAGGGGGCACCATTTGAGACAAGGACAATCAAATTCCTCTTTCCGTCCCCAAGTCTGTCGGCATAGTTGATTCCACCACCGTTGAGGCCCTTGCTCTAATCCAAAGCCTTGGGAACTTCAACCAACCCTGCTTCAATTTTGATTATAGAGGGGGACTCTAAGAACGTTATTGCATGGGGTTCTCGTTCCTCACCATAGTTCAAAAAAGCGGACCGCCCAGCGCCTAGGCAGTCCAGAAGGCCTGAGCGCATCGCTTAGGCCTAGGCGGCCAAACTGGGCGGTGGTCCCTGGCAGCCGCCCAGAGCCTACGCCCCGCCTAGAGGTAGAAACGTTATTTTTTTTTCAAAGATATAAAAGTTAAGAATGATGGCTTTTAGGTTCATTTGAACCCTAAACCCACCAGAACACCTTTTAGAGTAACAAAAACCTCCAAAAAACTACATTTCATTGGATCAAATCATCGAAGTGTTTTTCAAAGTTTGGAATTCAACCAAAATAAGTGCATTTTTTTGGATTGCTTGTTTTATTTTGAGATGTCTTCTTTAGAAATTAGTCGGAATGGAGATCCGGGTTGGAAATATGGATATAACCCAAATCCAAATGACAAAAATTACGTTAGTTGCAATTTTTGTGAAAAGAATACAAAAAGATGCATAAACCGATTTAAGAAACATCTTGCCGGTATTAAGGGGGATGTTGCCCCTTGTAAGTTATGGAAAACAAAAACAAGAACAAAATCCTTGTCATCAATCTATTTCTGCTACTCCTAAAAAAAGTGATCCGGGTTGGAAGTATGGGTACAACCCAAAACCAATGATAAAAATTGTATAAGGTGTAATTTTTGTGAAAAATACCAATGGGCGTAATATCCGATTCAAAAAAGACCTTGCTGGTGTTAGAGGCAATGTTGCTTCTTGTACAAAGGTTCCTGAAGCAGTTTGAAATGAGATTAGACACCTTCTGAATTTTGTAGAACCAAAAAAGGATGAAAATAAGCCTTGTTCTACGGAAGTATCTTCTCTAGTTTCTAGTCAGAGTGGTGATCCGGGTTGGAAGTATGGTTATAACCCGAATCCAAGTAATAAAAATCGTATTAAATGTAATTATTGTGAAAAAGATACTAATGGGGGACATTTACCGGTTTAAAAAACACCTAGCCGATATTACGGGGGTTGTTGTCCCGTGTAAAAATGTTCCTAAGGCTACCAAAGAGGAAATTATACAATATTTGAGTTCAAAAAAGCACAAAAAAAAAGGTAGAGCAGCCAAGACTCCTAAGGCCTCATCTGCACAGATTGCACGTAAGGTAGAAAACGAGGAGGAGGAAGAGGCGGATTCAGACGAAACATAGGAGGACGCGCGTTATATTAAAGAGGGAGATGACTCTGATGCATATGATGAGGCTTGCGCTATTGATATTCCTTCTGATGATGATGATGATGATGATGATGATGACTGTAGACTCTTGCCTCTTGGTGCTGACTGCTGAGTGTTGAGTGTTGAGTCTGTTGACTGTTGTGTTGAGTCATGAGTGTTGACTTTTGTTAGACCGTATATTTTCTAAATTTCTGTATATTTCTGTTGTGTTGAGTGTTGACTTTTATATCCTACACTTGTATGGTTTCACAGTTTACTGTTTTAACAATATGGATTATCAAAATTCTCTTCTTGAGTTCGATCTTTATTATTATTATTATTATTTAACTGGGAATATGGTATATTGGGATTTTTACTTTTTTTTTCAACTGGGCAGCCGCCCAGGTTCTGGGCCCCCGCCTAGGCACTAGGCGGCCTGGACCGCCCCAGGTCGCCTAGGACCCCCCTAGCGCTTTTTAATAACTGTTCCTCACCATTTCCTTGGAGACTCGCACACATCTTTGACGAGATTTTCCACATTTGCAGGCTTATTCACACCTTTGGAGCATTGTTTTAGAAAATGGTTTGCCTAGCACCTAGGCGGGAAAAAGGACCTTAGGGTGCACATCCAAGCCTGGATGGTCCTCCTTGGGAGCCCGCCTAGGCGGCCTAGGCTGGCGCCCAGGTACTGGGCCCCTATTTTTTAGATTAGAGTGTCCCCTAAGGGCACATAGGGTCATTTTGACCCATGAATCTTACATAAATTGGAGATATTCTAAATACTCAAAGTGAAAACCAAAGAAATCAAATCTAAGCCCCCAAATCGATTGACTTTGAAATTTCTTTGAATCGAAAAAAGAATGAGGTTTGAAGAAGCATCCAAAAACTTACCCTTCATTGTTGGATTTTTTTCATATATACATTAATGTGAAATTTCAAAGTTATTGAAGCAGGTACTTCGGATAATGTGTAGTTGGACCCTCATTTCTTTTATGGGTGCAGTTTGTATAAGGCTGAGGCCCTAAACAATCAAAGTAAGGCGCATCTTCAAATAATGTTGAAAGATGTTGTTTTAGTGCCAAAAATATTTATGATGGCTTGAAAATTTATTTTCATCTCTAATTATAAAAACTAAAGGTTCAAAAATAGTGTAGATCAAGCAAATCTATGAACACTTGAAAATCTTGAAAATTGATTGTCTAGATGATGCATTACAAGATGCACTATTCTAAGACTTGAAGTCCATTTTTTTTAATACGTTTATGTATCTCAAGGTCGAAATGATCGGATTTGAGGGTTATTCAGGCATTGAAAAAACCTTTTCTAGTGAATTTTTGAGGTGCACCTTAATTTGATTGTTTAGGGCCTCAACCATATATAAACTTTTTCCTTCTTTTTCTTATTGGATAAGTTTCATGCTTTTACTTCCATATGAATCCCGCTTTAATATGAGTTTGACTACATGATCACCCATGTTAATCCTGCATGAATTCCATAATTA
Organism: Amborella trichopoda; assembly: GCF_000471905.2. The sequence goes on along the minus strand of NW_006495273.1, from coordinate 6,259,481 downwards.
TGTTATAAAAAAGAAGTAAATTCTTATAATCATTTTCTAATCATTCATGATGCATTGAAAGAGAGTTGCATCCATGTAGTCGCACTGAAAGTAAGGCCAATGGAGATACGTACATAATAGATAATAGAAAGGAATGCTCTAATTGGAGAAGAGAAAAACAGAACAGGGAACGTTAGGAGTATCCTTGTGCTCATCCCAAGTTGAAGGACTTTCTCATTACAATGCTACCGCATTACCACTTCTATTGTCAATCCATCTGCTTCGCTAATTTCCTCAGAATCTTCTCAAAAGAGATCTTGCCACCTTGACAAGCCTGGGGAATTTCATAATGTCTGTATGCTAGTCTCATGTATTATCTCAGCTAGTTACCTATATAATCCATGATGTTTGCTAGTCCCTATATTGCCCGCTTGTCTTCAGATTTATTTTGTCAATACAAAATCTTATTCCCTGATGCTTTGAGGCCTCTTGCTTGTAGTACCACAAAAGTCAAAGAATCTAAAGCTATTTTAAGTTTTCAAATACTAATCTTTATACGCTGCATTGTAATAATTACTTTCTACTTCGTAGATAATAACTTTTTATTATATGTTTGTCTGCTGCATTTGGTTTTGGTGGGGAGGTATAAGAAGTTTTCCATCTGGATGATTGTGTGGTGCATTGGACTTCTCGCTAGGTTTTGTTTTTTGTTTTTTTTGGGAAAATATATTTAGTATATCATCAATTTCATATATATTTATGTTGTCTTGTTTTGGGAGAAAGAAATGGAAAATATTATATTATTGATACATAAAATTGATAAAACTATAAACGTCAAAAGTCAACATTCTCAAAAGAAAAAGTAGAAAATTTTTATATGCATCCACTTTGCCGTCAACGTTACAGTGCCATATCCATATCTGATCTATGTCCAATTGTGGTCTAATATGGGTAAGGACCTTAAACTTTCCCTTAACCCGCCCCAAGCCTGGTAAAGGAGGTGGGTTGCGCTAGGTAGGCAGCCAGCGTAAAATTTTTTCACATATTATCATCATAGCCGACCCAAAATAATTGGGATAAGGTTTGAATGATGATGATGATGAGTGAAGGTTTTTGTTATTCATTGTGTCTGGTTGAGATCGTGTTCGTGCTTCACTATGGAGTATGCCATACTCAGTTTGGATTTGATAGTTGGAGGCCAACATACCATGGACTTGTTTTTGGGTAAATGATATACCATGGACTTGTTAATGCTTTTGACTTTTTCCACTAAATTTTTAATGATTTGAAGTTTTCAACATGTTTCAACTTCCATGTGTATATATTTGCAAGGAAATAAGTTAGTTAAAATACATATAGTCGTGGGAGGGCAAGGGCACGACAGGGGGAAGTAGG
>NW_006495273.1:6226191-6258040 GCF_000471905.2 Amborella trichopoda | reverse complement strand
GTGTGAACAACACATAAGCAATTTTGTAAAACTTTTCACCTTCGGGCGCCGAGGTTCTAGGTGCCAGCCCAGTGCCCAGGAGTTGGGCGCCAGGCTGTCCACCTAGGAGCCACCTAGCATTTTTTGAAACAACCGACGCTCTAGCTAAAGAAGGGGCGACCCAACTCAATTCTCAGGGAACCATTTTGGCAGCTTTTTGAGCTTTGGCTCCCTTACACTTTTGCTTTCTTTCAGGCTACACAACTTTGCATAGCCTCTCTGCTTTACTTTTTGTATAGTACCGTTATGGCGGTTGGAGCACCCAGACTGTGGCTGCCCAATTTTGGTATACTATTACACTCTTTCCCTTTAATAAAGTTAACACTTCCAAAAAAAAAAAAACCTTGTTCTCAACAGGGTCGCAGTGGCACATTTGCACGAACTATTTCAATCTCCATATTAGCAGGAACGATGCATACAATGCACCACTGCAAACTTGAAAATGAACTCCTAAACACATACAAGGCTACCTGCTGACCTACACCTTCCCATGAATATGAGTTTTGAGATGATAATACTGAAATTGTGAACCGCAACATCCCAGTTCCACTCTCTGTCTCTACATACGCCAGATCCTCTGAAAGCAAATACTATGCAACCTCTCCCCCGCTCCTCTTCCACATAATCCCTCATGAACACCTCATTGATCTAACCAAATAGGGAAAATGGGAATTGAAGGCCTTCAAACATTAAAATTGAAGCTCACTCTGCTCACATGTTTCTAAGGAGCATTTCAACATAATAATTACGAAGCTTGATAAGCATCTAATCTCACCGGCTATAACATTTTTGTCTCAATCATTACTCACTACCTACAACAATAGCCTACTACATTTCATATTTCGAATTTCTCTATGGGAGTTAGATCATTGGTTTAACTTCTATCAAAAAAAAAATTGTAACATATTAATTTCTTATCTTGGATCTAAGAGATTTTCTCTCGGGTTGGTGTATGGGATTTAGACCCCTCCAAAGGCTTTTCCACTGACAATTAGGAGGAAAAGCATGGTCCATCCATGGGCTAGTTTTGCCGCAGAAGGGGAAAGCCCAGGAGAGCATCTGGGTCTGCTCATGAATCAATTGTTCACATGCAAGATTTGAGTTCCTGCATTTGAGGAGGGCCAGTGAACCCACGCAGTCATATTTAATAGCAAAGATTGGTACACCTGATGTTATAGAATGAACATTTGAAGTCCTATTGGCAAAATGAACTGGGATTTCAGGTAGAAAGCCATAATACCTTTTCGATTATATCATATCAACTGAGGGTTTTCTCAAAAGGACCCGGTTTCTATGCGGCCAAGCCCACATATGTAGAAATGCAGGCCTCTTAATAAATCGATTTTTAAGAATGATTTTAAGACTTAATTTTTAAGGACATGGAATCTCTAACATGGAGATCATGAATATGAAAAAATAAAAAACATTTTAAAACAAAAAATAATAACTCTAGTAAGAAAACATTTGGACCGTTAGTTTCCATTGTTTTTAGATGGAACACCTACTTGCATCCATCTTTAAGATGGATGCTTTACACTCTTTGGACCGCATATGCAGAAATGCGGTCCAGCCCACATGAAATAATTTTCCTTCTCAAAAATGTTAGAAAACTTCGACGCTTCTTCAGCAAATTGAGAAGTTGTATAGCATTTACATATATAAGACTAAGTCAAAATATTGATGAAATGATATCATACACTCGGCAGGGTAATATTGAATGGGAATAACAAAAACTGTAAGCTTGCCTTTTGGTTCAATTCTGAACGAGTATAGGTTCCTTGTTGCAAGGTTTCTTCTGGCAACGAAGACAAAACATGATCTACAAGTGAATCTTTATCAATCCCTTCCAATGTGGTCTGTAAAGAAGCTATTTCTCGATGAATTGGTAATCCTTTTGACAGTGCGTCTTGCAAAGCTAGTGTTTCCTGCAAAAACAAACCAATAGCATGTATTAAAGTGAAATACTGAAAACTAAATAAATTCAACAAGTCAGAGATAACAAAGCTATGGAAATTAGATAAATAAGTTCAAGTGAAGAAAACAAGTATATACCAAAGCAAGCTTATGAACAGAGTGACTTTGACGAGCTTCTTCTGTTCGTGCATAAAATGCCATGCATAAGGCATTTATCTGTAATCAAATCAATCGAAACACATAAATCCCATACATCAGTAATAACTAACAAAGTGAGAAGTAGCAGAAGATTATTGTGCAAGACACAAATAACATTATAGCAATCAGTTGTATGACATAATAAGAAACATGCTGGCCAAGTAGGGAAGCCTGGTTTCCAACTTATGCATTAAAGTCATGCACATAACATGTATGTGTACGAGCATGCACATGCACATCCACACACCAAGGAAAATGGAGAGTTCAAGTGGATATATAGAGCTATAATTCAATGACATGTGAATCATCATCTAGTTACTAGGACATAGGAATCATGAATTAGGTGAGTCATGCATTATTGCCCGTAAATTTAAGATCAGGAATATAACAAGGTCATTTCAGCCCAAGAGATTGAAGAAGTCAATGGCAAGCAAACGATGAGACATGAGTGTGTTGTTTTGGCAAGTGCAAGCAACCTGCCAAGCTAGCAAATAATGAATTAGCTATAAGCAACAAATCATACATCAAGATTTGCCTCAGTCATTTTTTCCAACTGAGATGCCTTCTCTTTTGCAATAGCTGCAGCTAATTCTGCTTTAGCTAGTTCTTGGGCCTTCTTTAGCTGTACCTCCACTTCTTCGTCCTGCATATATTGAAGAATAAATTATCCAAAAGGACCAAAACAATTTCAGTCACATACTATGCTAAAACAATTAAAAGTAGTTCTTTCAAGCAAGATGAATATAAGAGAATGTACTTTTCGCTGAAGCTCCATCTTAAGCTTCTCTTCTGCTTTTTCTTGAAGTGACTTCACTATCGCAGCTGCCTTAGCTCTTTCTTTGTTTAACTCCTAAAATAAAAGCACAAAGTTATGATATATCATACTAACTCATACACATTCATCACAATTCCTGAGGCGTTTTCAATTTAGCTGTGGGATCACCCGACTTGGTGGCAATCCCAGCGATCCCACATTCCCAGAGCAGGATATCGAGTGGATCACGCCCCCATATGGGGGAACACGATCCCAATCCTTAGGAATCAGTCAATATAAATTCACACCCATGTTAGATATGCCTTCTACAAAAAATCCAATCTTAAATGAATATCAATAAAAGAAGAAGGTAATTATGGTGAGAAATCAAGAACTGCATTTTTTTGCAAATGGAAAGCAGATGTTAATACATATCTACAAACAAACTGTTTTAAATGCATGCCAATCACAAAAGAAAGATCAAATTCCTGCATGGCACATTTTTTTACAGGAAAATTTGCTTACATTAGATCATTTTTTTTAAGAAAAGAAGTCCTAAATAAACTGTTTTCATAATTGAATTAAAGAAGGGATGATAGGTCCGAGTTTAGCAACGTTGGATGAAAATTCATCTCTCTTATCGCTCTATAGTTATTCTCTTTCTATTAATGCTTTAGTTCCTTTCTTAATTTATAATGAAGGGTTAAGGGAAGGAAAAGGGCAAGACCGATTTAACAGAAATCTTTTAATATCTTTTATTAAATAACACAATATATTGATCAAGTAACAAATAACTATGATACATTATTACGCAACACCATTAATATAACAAGCCTCGAGTAAATGAATATGAGTTGTAAAATTTAATTAAGAAAATATATTTGTAAGATAAATATATTCCTAATATATTTATTGCATACCTTAATATAATTTATATAAAAATTGTGAGTATTTTCTTATTTTTAAATTTCCATACTTTTTATATTTATTATAAGAGAGGGACCATCTTACCAATGACGATCCCTTCCTCCTACACCAGCTTACAACTACGTATTTCAATGCATTGTTAATTCATTTTTAGTGGATATGATGATCCTGACCAATCATGAAAAAACAAGCATTTCTACAAGACTGAAAATCAATGTGTGAATCAAGATAAGAGTAAAAACCTGCATGACCGAAATATCGTATTTTACCAAACCAATAAAATATTCGTTCATAGAACACAATCATAATATAGTTCAATCTTTTAAGCCTTCAAAGTTCTTTGAAAATTCGTACATCAAAAAAGCTTTCTCACAATCTCTAATGGGTTCATGTGATATGCATTCGTGACCCATGAGTAAATAAAATAGGGATTTAGGTAGATGCCAGTTAGGTTTTCAAAGAATACTAGATTTCAAATATATAAAAGTGGCTCTTGGAACCTTTCAGGATACATTTGGCTCAATTTGCCCCCTAATAAAAATACTTCTTTCCTTAATTATCATGGCCTGGTAGTTATAGGTCATTTTCACCATGGAGGTCTAGAGAACTTATCGAGACAACTTGGGATATCACTAAGGCTAAAATGGGGGCTTAGATAAGTATGGATTCCAAGGCTGATTTTTGGCTTTCATATCTCACCGGACTAGAAAATGCAAAGTGTGGGGCCCCTATGATTATGCCAATATTTTGTAGTTGAACTACTTTAAAAATGGACTGGGAAATGCCATTTGGAAAATCCAGCACTATCAAAACCAACCACTCCGTGTGTATTACATGAAATTGGCCGAAAGCTAGTTTCAAGATTCTCTTTTTTGGGGGCAAGTTGCATAATGCAAATATTAGATAGGAAGAAAAGAAGGCACTCAAACATGCCCATAGGAAAAAGCTCCAATATCAATTAATGGAAGACTGAAGCCAGATGATATACAATTCACATGCATCCTGTATTACTGACAACATTTGAAGCTCAACTCATCTAGGGATTCTCCCAGGTCTTAGGCCTTCTATCTCACCGACTACCAAGTCAACTTGCCATCCCTTACATGCATCTCGTACTACCACTAATGTCTATAACTCAACTCAACTCAACTCAAAGCTTGGAATTCACATAGGTCTTGAGCCTTGTAACTCACTGACTTCCATGCCTTTTTTTTCATTCTTGTAATAAAGGTGACAAGTATATTAATTAATAATATGAGTAACCAAAACCATGAGATATGGGAAGCAGTATCCCACATATCATGTGCTGAGAAACATACACTGAAATAAAAAAAGAAATAAAGTATCAAGGTTTAGAGAAGAGAGAAAAAGTAAGGCACGAGAGGGATGGGGGGAGGAGAAAAGTAGTGAGGAAAGAGAGATCGGAGAAGGCAACTTTGGAGAAAGGGAGTAGCAAGGGAATAGAGAAAGAGCAGACAGAGTTAGAGAGGTCAGAGAAAGAAAGTTAGAGAGAAAGGGAGATAGGTAGAGGAAGAGAGAGAGAAATGAAGAATGCATTGGAAGAAAGAGAGAGGGAAAGATTGGAAGAAAGAAAGAGAGAAGAAAGAAGAGCAAAATAAGAGCCGGAAGTTACAGATAGTACACTGGGAGGCAAGGTTACATCACCAAACTAAGCTTGGTTGATAGAAGATGCTAGAGAAGCTTGCTGTTTTGCGAGAGCATCAACTGCTAAGTTTACCTTCCTACAGGTATGATGAAAGTCCACTCGAAATAGCTGCAGAAATAACCATGATGGTTGGGGATGGCAGACCCATGCCTTTCTCTCGAATTGTAAGAATTCCTTCCAATTGGTTCCACAGTACGATTTGGAGAAGCCGTTTAGTTAGTTTGCAGCTAGTGGACCAGAAAGTTGTTAAGATTCTAGCTCTATCTGCTGTGGCCGTCGGGCTGCTCTTGGCTTCACAGAAAATCTGGGAGTTACGTTCCCCCCCCCCAAGGACCACAGCATAGCTTGGATGGAAGCTCTCCAAAGAAAGAGGCCTGCCAAGATGGAAGGGGAGAAAAGCAAGGGGTAAGAGTTGTTTGATTGACAATGGAGTGGCCCATCGCCAATCAAAGTCACAAAGATGTTTGGTCCAGCGAAGTTGCAATGGAGAACGAGGTGAGAATGGAATAGAGGGAACCCATTGGCAAGGTTGAAACCCCTCCTTTCAAGTTGGTCAAGTGTGAGACTTTTGTTGGAAATGGTCAACAAGGTAAAAGCTTGGATTTTAGGAGGAGTTTGAGTGATCTAGGCTTTGTTGTGGGCAGTAAGTGGCAACGAATGAGTGGGGTCAATTGCTCTATAGAAGGATGAGACAAAATTCCAGTTTGGTTTGCCAATGTCGGATCATTTGACGAAATACGAGGCTAGAAGGCACAGGAGGGTAAGTAGGTCATCAAGTTCATTATCTAGAAGATCTCTTTTGACAATGGGTGTCCAGGTTTGGTGGTGGTTGTTTCGTTGGAAGTAGTGGGCAACAATGGCATCTGGATTGGTAGCAATGGAAAACAGGTAGCCCGAGTTTCTTTTAGTGGTGAACTGCCTATCAAGTGTGGTTTCAAAAGTGGACCTTTCCTCCTGAGTTGACTTTGAATCGAATGGAAGGCATGAAGAGATCAAGGCAGCTGAATTTTTTTTTTAAAAAAGCCTGATTAGGCAGCTGGCCTTGGGTTCCTCTATGGGAACCAGCCCAGACAATCAGTGGCATACTTTTTTTTTGGGTGAATATCAGAGGCATACTTTTGAATCAGAATATGACGCCACAACAAATCGTGGTTGGTGGTAACGTGCCACAACCACTTTCCTAGAAGCACCCTACTCATTCACTGGCTCCCATGTCAACTTGCTATCCCCTATGATATCAAACTTAAGCATTCTTAAGAATATTAACTTATTTTTTATAAACTCGCTTAAGCTCGGGCAAGACTCAGAATTAGCTGAGCCTGGTAAAAGATTATAGTAACATTTTTAAAAAAATATTTTTTAAAAAACTCGGTAGATGCCTGAGCCAAGTGACTCAGGGAAGGATTGAGGCAAGCAAGGATAAACTACTGATTATCAAATGTTTACACAATGAACATGTGAGTTCATAGATATGGTTCAGCTTCCACTATGGGATTTCACGCTCATTGTCTAAAACCAATATTCAGAGATGAAATTAATGCACAAGTATCAATCATGCTGGATGGTTGCTGATGCAGATCAGGCATGAGTACTTTACATACGAGCTGCTCATAAGCTTTTGAAGGCATTAGAATCCAACAGCTCCAAGCTCCTCTTCTTCCTCTGCCATTTGAACAACTAACCATACATTATAAGTTAGATTAAATTGTGGATTTTCCAACAAATAATTAACGACATTGCTAGCAACGTGTCTATTGGAACACAACGGATCACAATCCATGTTTTTTTATAGTCTACAAGACAAGTCCCCTGAACTTGTTTTCTGGATGCCATGTAGTAAACTAAACAAAATGAGGAAAGGAAAATGGAAAGACTCAAACCCAATATAAAACAATGTTTAACATATATCAACATATAAATTTGGACATGAATGGAAGCAAATTACAAAGCAGCGGTAACAGATTATCTTAACAATGAATACATTTTTAACAGAACAATCATGAAAAGAAAGAAGCTGCATCTAGAACCTTATCTAAGCTTGCCACCTCCTCCGCATACATGAGTTCCCTTGCCCTTGTATCCTTTAGTTCTTTCTCATACTTCTCCTAATAGACAATACATTAGAGTGGAGACCGATTAATGGAAACCACTATATGCAGTTGAAGTAAAGGGTAAAGGGTAAAGGGTAAGCTCAAGTTGTCAGAGGCAATTGGTAAGTGAAGATCGACAAACCTTCAACCATCGTTTTTCCTCAGAATAAATGCGAGCATCTAAATCAGCCTGCTTTCGTTCAGCTGCATGAATGGCTTCTATGAAATCAAGAACTAGTTTTCCATCTTCACTGCTCTTTACGTAATCCAAGCCTTCAAATTTTTGTGCTGAAACCTGCAGTGTCAAGATAGCAAGCATTAGTACATAAAAACATATTGGCAAAAGTTTACAATTGCAAGACATAACATCACAGTCAAGTAAAGAATTCATATAGCAGGGTAAAAAGTTCTTGCCATGAAATAACCTCTTTTTCTTCAGAAACAATTACAGAATCAGCATCATCGTCCTCAGACAAGCTTCCTGCGTCATTCTCCACCAGAAAATATGCATGAGAAAGACCACTTCCTGACCGTTGGTACTCATTTTCATCAACTTCAGTATCCTACAATATAGATATAAATATACATATACATGATCAGTGGCAAATTCATACAAAAAAGATTTCTTTACATGAAAAATCACCAAGACAAAATTGTTTTGGGGGAGAGCATCTCAATTAGAGGGTTTTTCAGATTTTTTGTTATTTACAATTTCTTAGTTGCAGCATAACAATCATCCCATATTCATTCAACCCGGGATAGAACCGACTGAAAGCCAGCAGAAACATTACAACAACTGAGACAGACTACGCTAAGTTTATTAACAGACCTATAAGCTTAACAGTCATCATTAACAAGTCTAATGTCGAGAATCTAGTTGTTGTTGCCAGTGAAAGGTATCCATGCAAAGTGGTGTCATATCACTTCTCAATGACAGCACCCAGAGATTCTAACATGAGAACATAGTGATACCATCAACTTCCCAAAAGTAACAGGACAAGATCTAGCAATCAAACATGTCGATAATCCATGCATGAGAACATTAATCATAACATATTGCAATCCATTCATGATGAGACAACCACATAAATCATACCAAAAACCCACAAAGAGAATGAAATGCGGAAGCACATCTCTACCATTATCATCTAGCAAGAAAAGTTCACTAGAACATGGAAAGTATTATTTCATAGTTAAGGCCACATTCGAAAAACCATATACTTCATGAGTCAGGGAAAATTTTCATCATTCAAATTTTATATCAAGGTCAGCGCAGAGATTGAAACTGGCCTAAAATTCTTAATCTGGGGGGTTTGGGTTAGAAACCATTAGACACCATATTCATTTTTTATCTAAAGCTTACCAACAATAAAAGAGAATCAACTACATGGCAACACAGGAACAAAATTTTACATCCTCAAAATTAATGAACAAGAAACGTCACTACATTGCAAGGGAAGGAAGGAGGGGCATATGATCTTTTAGTATCACCTTGGAAGCAAGATCATCATGGGGTACTTCCTTTGTGTCACTTTCTTCAAGTGCTTGTGAACCAACAGTGTCTTCTTTCTGTACAGTATCTGTCTTGAGCTTTGAAGATTCACTATGAATATCTCCCATATCTAGACTCTCTCTAGATGATGTTTCAAATGGACTTGTAGAGTCTTTACCACCAAATGCTTTGTCATTTGAAGGTACACTTGCCAACTCTTCTTCTACAAGGGGCACAATCTTGACTGTTTCATTGTTCACTGGTGCATGGCTCTCATCTGCGATATTACTGTTTTGTGATTTCTCAACATGTCCCACATCTGCTAGAGTTTCGCTCTTTTCATCCTCACCCTCAACTGCAGAAGAGTGAGTCTCCTCCTCACGTTTTGGACTACTTAACCCTTCCATGCTCAGAGAGGTTTGATCTTTTTGATGTTTGATATCATCAGAATTCTTCTGGTTACTGTTAGACATTGTAGATTTGAAAATGGGAATGCCATCTTGGTCATGACGTTGACCAATTACCCCTGCCTGATAAGCTGCAAAAAGACCTGCGGCAACTGCAACACCCCCTATAACAAACAGTGTCATTGGAGACCCTTTACCAGAAGGCTTTTCCATGGGAGCGGATGGTTGAGATGCATATCCCCTTGCAGAACCCGAAAAGCTTTTGCTTGATGTAAATAAAGAAGGCACCTACTTGCATGAGACCAAGAAAGAAGAAAATACAGCAATAAGGACATCATAGTAACAAAGACAAAACAAGGGGTACAAATACTGGAGGATAGAAGGTGAACACTACATTTATGCTCTCACTATACCGAAGGGATCGGTATATAAGGCAGTTTAAGTAGATCTTGCAAGACAAGAATGCCAAAAGACAGAAAATTGGCAGGATAGATTAATTGCATCTGTAAATTATGAGACACCCAGCCCACTGCAAGAACAATAAATTTTTTCTTTTTTTCTCTGTTTCTTGAAAAAGAAGCAAAAGGTCAAATGAAGTCATTATAGCTAATTTGGATTTCCTAGGAAGCAACAGTTTTTGCGCGCTAATACTACCACGAGTGGAAGTAACCAATGTTGCATACCGTCAAGGGAAGCACTTATTTTTTCCGGTAAAAGACAATTTCATAAATTTGGGAGGGCCAGTGTCAAATCAAATGTAAGGTCAAGATTTCCAAAAAACTGAGTCCAATTGACATTTCCCAGAACCCAGCAATCTTGAGCATTCGAACTTTGAGAACTATAACTTGATATTAATGCTGAACTTCTGAACTATTTCTACGTGGTTGATTTTTTTAAAAAAAAATTTAAAAGTTCAACTAAAGGTATCAAACACAGTGCAACGGCTAATGCATTCCCCAAATCTAAAGCACGAAAATTGTGTTTAGCTGACTGGACAATGCATAGAAGGTAGGCACTGGATATCTGATGAACAAGACCAGGATCATAAGAACATAACTAAAATCTCCTCCTAAAAAGTAACGAATTGAAATCTGTTTCTAACTGATCAAGATGAAAATGATAGAAGTCGATTCCCTTCCATAAAATGAAGGGTTAATTCATGTTTCGAACCAATCAAGATGAGAATAACATAAACTAGTTCCTACATATACAATTGTTCGTGTGTATAGTGCTGCCCATGGAAAATCCCTACACTGCCAATGATGACTTTCTGCTTTACAATGACAACTTTTTTTCCTTTGTCTTTTAAGTGACTGAGTAGTAAAATCCAATCAAGTTGCATGAGAAGGAAAACAACGAGACAAATAAATAATGGGAAATAAAAGAAGAACATAAAAAAGAAAAAACAGGGAAAGAAGTTATGCGGGAGGAAGAGAATCTCCAATAGGGAGAGGCACCCAACAGCCCTCATTTCTACCTGTCTTGGCATATGGATAAAAGAGGCAGATAGCCCTCCTCATGAGCCCATCTGGTGATGGGATAATAGCTTTTTATAATCAATGAGATCAAGAAAAAAAAGGCAAGAAAACATAATGCCAACCAAAGATTAGACATAATTCCATTGGCATTTCTGCCTCAAGAGAGTCAGATAATCCCATAGATCCCTAAAAAAGTAGCCTCTTTGGAGACATCCAATAAATGTGGAATGATACCCTACAAAGTATCAGAAACCTTCCAAGGATAGTTTTAATTAAGCCATGAACTTGTGATGGACATAGCTGCCATAGGAGCAACCATCAGATTTTATTTTTCATGAACCTCATGCAATCCATCCTTAAGGGTTCTAGATCTACTCTAAGTGATGCAGCTTTCAAACGCAAGTACACCTTTAGCCAAGAAAGTACTTGAGACTAGAGAGCCACAAAATCACAGTATTCCTGATATGTCACCTCAGTCTCCAAAAACCTAAAGTACTCTACAGTTGACATGACCAAAACATTTCTGACTCAATATTTGTATTTTTCTTGGTCAGCACATAATTGTATTTAAGTTGAATTAAATCAAGTATTCCTACTTAATCTCTACTTATGGATCGAATGTACAAATATATTAATAGAACGGGTTTTTTGTTTGAACGAAAGAAGGCTTGCATACTGAATCTCCACCAAAGAAATGTTTATATACTGAACCATAAACTACTGCAGTATGTGACACAATATATTACATTTCAAATGCATTAAAATATAGAACACAGTGCAGTAAAAAATCCACAGACAAAAATAAATAAATCAAATAAACACTATGATATACAATTTTACAAGTTTTGTACATCTCAAAGCTCTATGTTTTCTTCCTCTATGTGCATTCTATGCACTCATGTAAATCAGCGCACACGCATGTATATGGACCCCGAAGTAAATACACATATATGTATTTACTGTGTATTACTTTTTGGAAATTTGGATTCTTTAGCTCATTCTGAAAATCAAATAGATATACTCACTTAGTTGAGTCGCTAAGTGAACCCAGTCCTGATTGCTAAATCTCTTCAACTTAAAAAAGAAGTCATTAGTTGAAAGACATTGTAATGTTACGCTTAAGCAAGCTCATCAGACACACAATTCATCAAACTATTATTCAAATGTTTCTTGGGCCTTTTTCCTTTTTCCTTTGGCCTGTGTTTCTAATAACACTCATAACTGAAAGATGATTTTCTTGATCTTAAAAGAAATACTGTTGTAATACCAAATTTCCATTTTTAACAAAGAATATAGGGAAGAAGCAAAGCATAAGGATATACTCAAACGTATTAATAATTGTCCCCAAATTGCATCTAACAATGTATCTTGGAAGAGAAGTAACATCAAGAGACAGCCTTCAGCAATGGCAACTCACTAGCAATACCATTTGCCGCAAACAAAAACAAAACCCAATATTCAGCAACAATAAAAAAGCAATCAACACGATATAATTGCATCCATTCCTTACAAATCACAAAACCTAATTTAGCTTACCTTCTGCAAAGAACACACAACCCCGAAAGCTCAGATATCAGGAAATGGAGAAACCCAACTTACTGTTCTACTTCTTTGCAAATGAGATGAGAAATGGCTTGTGGTTCCTGCCCAATAGGCACGGGCCATTGAGGCCGCCTGCTTTCTTAGCATCAAATGCATTTTACTGGCGATTAGTGTCAGAAAACAGGATGGCGATGGTTGAAGCAGTAATCTGTTAACAGCGTTTTAGAGAGAGAGAGAGGCCCCGATTTCTCACTCTTCAAGCTTTTAAGCGCGAATTATGTTCCTGGCTTTTGAGGCTGGAACCGACTAACAAGAATTGTGTGTGACTCGTGTTAATAATCGAAGCTACGGATTGAAAACTCGAATCGTCAACTTAAGGGGTCAGCCGGCGGAATCGTTTGCCGATTGAGGAATAGGACTCGGCAGAAAAAAATTGAGTCGGTTTGCATTCCAAGGGAATTTGATTGGGGAAAAATATCCCGTCTAACGGTTGAGATTTCACAGGGCTATATCTAATGGCCAAAAATTAGTTTTATATTTTATATTTTTATTGAAATAAAATATTTATATAAATTTTGAGATGTGAGATATTTTTAAAGACAACAAAATAAAAATAATTTAAAAATTTTAAATAACAAAATGATCAAATTGCCTTAAATTTATCGTGATCAATACAATTTGTTAGAAATAATTTGTATTATTTTGTTTCAATTCTACTTATAAAAATGAAGCTAAAGTCTGATTCTTATATTAATATAATTTTTAAATAAAAAGTCAAAATTAGAAAATAAATTTTTTTTTTTTTGGGCCTTGGGATTATGAAAAGAAAGTATATATTATCTATTAGGTTAATATGAAAAGTGTATATCTAATCAGTATATTTGAGAAGGGTAGGTATCATACGTTGTATCTTATGGTAAGTGTGGGTATAATATGGATGTTTATGATTTAGTTTTTATTATTGTCGTATGTAATTTGTCTATAAAATACAAGTTTGGATAATCATATGAATAATGGACACTAAATATTTTCAGATAAGCTTGAGACTCTGCACACGGTATCAGAGCCAAATTCATCTTAGTTGTGCCTATTCCTCGTCCCTGAAGCATTGTCGTCGATTTTCAAGACGATATGTTGAGTCGTGTTTCGATTATCAAATTTGTTTCTCTGCCAAGTCGTTTTCGGCTCTCTAATCTATTTGATCTCCTTCGCCTATTTTCCTATCTTTCAAATCCACTGTCTGTCATCAATTTTTGTGCCATTTTGTTCTCCCAACTGCCTCTACTGCTTTTGTCTGGAAATTTTATCTGATTGATCAAGCCTACTCTAATATGACCCTCAGTTCCTAAGGCCATTTGTTCCTGAGGCATGTTGATCCACCGCTGGTTTTTGTGCTTGTTGTTCAAGCAATCTGAGCATGACAAGCGCTGCTTGTACTAGTCACGCTATGTACTTGAAGATTCAACTGCTAGTTTCTACAAACTTGATTTTCAAACTCGAGCTGCTTTCTCTCACAACATCTTCAGTTTGAAGGGGAGTGTGAAAAGAAAGTATATATTGTCTATCAGATTAATATGGAAAGTGTATATGCAATCAGTATATATGAGAAAGGTAGGTATCATACCTTGTATCTTCTGGTTAGTATGGGTATAATATGGATGTCTATGATTTAGTTTCTATTATTGTCATATGTAATTTGTCTATAAAAGACAAGTCTGTATAATCATGTGATTGATGGACACTAAGTCTCTTTAGAGAAACCTGAAAAAATCTTCACAGGATGAGGCCGGTTCAATCTAAACTATTAAATTGTGCTATGAAGCGTCCACAACATGTGGACACAATGCCAACCCTTTGATTGGAAATGATTCAGAAAGTCAAGAATATTTTTTTCAAATCAATATATTTAGGTATGTGAGAAAATATTGGACCACCATATTGCACATTTGATGAAATTAATTAAAGGGAGATTGTCCTCAATTTATCTTTTGTACATGGAGATTGTCAATTTGGATAGCTTAAGGTGAGTCACAAAGTCAAGAATTTTTTTGGAACTCTGCCTATTCAATGACACTCTAACAACCGCTTAGTTTGAAAATTATGCGACAAGAGTGATTGTGACCTCCATGTACAGAAGATAAATGGTATCTTTGTAGATGATCTCTCAATTAAAACTCATATAAACTAGTTTGTGTTTAGGTATCACACATTTATTCATAATACTTGAGCAAAATAACTATAATAAGATCCATAAGAATAATAATAATAATTTTTTTTTTAGAATCTACATTCTAAAGACAATATGAACTGCAGGGTGGCTCAAAGTGATGCCAACCACCATGATCTCAATCACTGTTGTATGGAATATTGAATTGGTTGAGGGATGAGTTTCTCCACTGAAAAGCTCCTCAAATTGCAGTCTTACCTCTGCTTTTTCACATCCTCCTTATGGGTGTTGGTTCACACATTCTTCTTCTTCCTTGGACTTTTGGGGGTCATCATCTCCAGCAATGTGCTCATATTAAGTGGCTCATCCACTTCCACCAACCACTCATCGCTGGATCCCTAAAAACTACATGATTTAGGATGATTGGGTTTAAAAACATCTATGGGTGATCTGGGGCACCAATCCCAAGAACCGGTCCAGACTGGTGGATTGATGATACGGATCGACAATCCGGCTGAGAGAAGTAGGCTAGAAAAATTAAAACAATTTGAGAAAAAATTAAAACAAAAAAAAAAAAGTGGAGCCGGATCAGCCGCCTTTGGGGGAACCAACTGCTTCCCTCCTCAACTCCCACTTTCGAACATTTAAATTGCAATGGAATGAGACTAGCTTCTAAAGCTTGATATAACTCAACTTGTTCCTTTATGAGACGTGCATCTAGTGAAATATGCTCTGCTTTTGCTTACATTCGCTAGCAGCTCGACTCAATTTAGGAGGAGGAGGAGGTTCATCATATGGTGATTGTTCCTCATTCCTAGGAAGTCACCCCATGGTATCCACTAAAAGGTTCAGTCTCTATGAGGGGCAAAGCTTGGTGCAGGGTGAAGAACACAGACCTATTTTGCTAGTTCTCTCTTATTTCAAGGTCAAGCATATAAAGTGCCATCGTATTGGGTGTTTGTGGCTGATATATTTTCTATTTTGACTGTGTTTTCTTTATTTTTGCTGTGCCAAAAATGGGACTTTTGGAAGTGAATCTCACCATTTGTTAGAGAGAGAGAGAGAGAGAGAGAGAGATTTTATAAGGTGTCAATTGTACTATAAGAGTATGACGAATCTAAACACTCAAAAGGCGAATTCAATACTAAAAAACCCTCTAATTGGTCCACTCGACCTTGAGATGGATAGATATGGAGGAAAAAGTATTTCCACTCATGAAAATAATGCACCATGTAATGCATTATTCCATTTTCATGATTTTTAAACATTTTGTATTTGCTCGATCTGTATCACGTTTGGAATATTAAAATTTATTATTCTGGTGAAAAATATATTTCTAGGTCATCGTAAGAGTTACTGGCACTTTCTAATGGTACATATGCATTTCTAGTTCCAGCAACTCTTACGATAGAGTGCCACTACACCCTGGCACTGAAAATGCATCTTTCTCATACCAATTTGATGAAATTCAGAAGAGAAAACACAAGAGAAATAGAGTGCTACTGCATTTCTTTTATTTAACTTTCACCGTGTACTACACTTCGCATTTCTTTTCGGGCCAGTTCGACTTCATTTTGGCAGCCAAACTAGAGGACCCAAGCACTGACTTGTCTCATTCCTCAAAGAGAAAAGCCAATTTATTTCAGGCGTGATTTCTAAATCCGTAAATCACTTGAATATATCATACAACTGAGAATTTTTTAAAATTGATTGCCAGATTTCATGCAAAAGTTATGACTAGTATTGTGGTACAAAGTATGATGCCTATCGTGATCAATTTTCAGCAGTAGTTATGACTAGTACAGTGAAAGGTTTTTATTATTGCTTCAGTAAATCAATGTACTTATGCTGCAAATGTGGAGGTCGGACAATGCATAAAAATAGAGTTCCTCAAAAAACGCCGAATAATGTGCTGTTGGAGCATGAGAATAGCCAGGTCACTCTAGCATATTTGTTGATGACCACCATCCTGCTTAATATAATTCTTAAAAACCAAGTTTCATGCAGCCTTGTTTCTTTAAGAGGGAAGTTCCATCAATTCAGGCATAATTAGTAAGTAGGTATTCCTCAATCAATAAATCCTGTAGATAGGTCGTTGCAGTAAAATATGGTTCATCCTTTGATCAGCTAAGATTAAATAAGTAAAAAGACAATTTAATGAAAGTGCCACTACGTAAATGACTGGTGAAATTCTGGTTCCAAAAATGTGGATTCAGAAAAATAAGTGACAATAGAGTTCATCAAACTTCTCCACATTATGCAACATTATTGTGTGAAAATCCTTAGTATTCGATGCACGAGAGAATGGTCACATGAGCATCTATGATCACAACACCCATCTCACAAAAGAGGGTTGCCCTTGTTATTATTGGTGGAAGGTGATTCTTAATTAACTTGAAATAAGTGAACAATAAAAACGATAGTATAGAGATGCGATTCCCCAACTTATGTTTCTGATTTATCCAAAATAAACTGAAACTGTCCGAATGCAATTTACCTGGGTATATTTCTTCAATGCTGATACTTAGAACTGGTGCTATCTACTTCATATATTCCTAAGATTACCACATGTAGTTTACATACTAAATTTGCATCCATGTACATAAGAAACAACAATCAAGTTGCTCAGCCTATAAAAATACCATGGTATTCACCTTTTAAAACAAGGTGTGCAACTGAAAACACGACCTGTATCCTAATATCATGAGAGCAATCATCCTAATGGAACTGAGCACGGCTAAAGGTGTATAGTATACTTTGTTAATGACTAATACCATGTCATTACTTCCTTGCTTCAAGGATGTTAGCCTATCATTTCAAATATTATTTCGGCCTAATGTCAACTGCTCCTAGTGCATGGTATTCATTGGAAAGAAGAATTTATAGTGGAGTTCCTATCATTGCAATCAAAATAAGAATTTAGTGTTGGGTGCTTGGTCAATGATTTTTCATGGGATAAAATCCTATTTTCCCATAGGTCAGCAGTAAGAATTGAACTTGGAAAGTTGTGTCGTAGGTGTCTACACTGTTACTCACTTGGGCTTCAATTCTTAGAGTTAGCGTTGCACTTGCTAGCAATTAATCTACCAGTGAAGGCCCAAATCCAATTTTCTACTTGATTCTTGTCCGAGTAAAATGCTTAAATTTATACTGAATAAGGAGCTGTTGAGAAAAAAAATGTATTACTTCTTGACTGCAAATATTATTTTGAGGTGAACTGCATAATAAGATTGGGATTCTTTTATGCTCCAAAGTCTTTTATGAGTTCTGACACCACCTAAATGTGTTTCGTGTTTGATGGTGCAAACTCTTTAATGAATTCTGACACCACCTAAATGTGTTAGGTGATTGTTCTCCTAGTTGATATTGGCAAGGTTTTACAGCCCAAAAAAGTCATTTCATATACAGTGGAGGTTGACATGGTTTTCCAAGGTATACCTGGCATTTCATAAATCGTTATCGATCAATAATTAATTTCTTGTTTATTAGATATTGCCTTATTTTAAGAAATCCTCAATGCAAGTTAGAAATTATTTCCATTCTTCTATGTATTGACATCTGGGAATCAACATATATCTCAAAGAATGATCTTAAATGGTTTCCTAGTTAATTTTCCTGACAAGGCTCATAAGTTTTAAATTCAACCAAGTTGAACTTTGTGATTGAGTTTCTCATGGCCATCCACTTCATTTTATCTTTATTAAAAATGTCCTATATGCAAATTGCACCGGCAAGCACCATCCCTGTTTACATGCATAAAGAAAATCAACATAGGAACAAGTAGGGTTCATCTGAACCACATCATTAAAACCATAGAAATGTCTTATTCTAAATCCCGAAGTCATATTATAACTCCCGAAGAAAAAAACATAACCATGCTTTGCAATGGTTATCTTTTCAAAATGATTTCTGACTACAAACTTTTGAAATGCAACCTATAAAGAAACAAGAGAGTTTGCCTCTTATTTTCAGCCTATGATGTGTTAGGGAGCTGAAAACTAGGTTTTCACACCTAAAAACATCACAGTGTGTCAATGGCCTTGTAGATCTACTGCTTCCCACTTGGGCTTCTTTTTGTGAAGTCGTCATTGGTCAATGGCACATAACAGCTACATGTGTTGTCATTCCACAACTCAATAATAAGAATATTTGTCTTTTATTCTTATTATGAAATGTCAAATTTCCTGTACTTGTACCAATCCTAGCTTTTATGTATGATCCTTTTGTTCCATAATTCATAAAACCATTGTGTAAAATCTGAATCTGTTATGAATTTGTTTTTTAGAAGATATTTGAGGATAATATACTTCATAAAATCTTACCTCTGTGCTCAAACAAATGAAAAGACTCAACATAATAAATGGTTTCCATGAAGGTGGTAAATGGTTTCCATGAAGGTGGTAGAATCTTTAACGTGGTAGATACTTTCTGTCGGCAAATTGGATTGCCAAAAGCAGCAAGGTCATCGGCTAACACACCATTTTATTCACATATTATATGACAATTAATTACTTTCATTTTGTTAGAACCAAGTTGCTCTATCAAAGGTTGAATATGGTATTTTTTTTGTACCTTAAAAAAAAGGTTGAGAAGTGGAACCGCACAGTCTCCCCCAAAAGCCTTCATCACATGAGTAGTCTCATAATCTTTTAAGGACTCTTAAGGACTCTTATTCTATCATCTTTCATACAGCTTAGCATGGTTGAACAAGCAACCTAACCAAGTTTTGATCAACCTCATTGTCAGACAACCATTTAACCAAGTTTAAACGATACTTTTCGTATGTTATAATTCTGATATTATGAGTATATCATAATATATTAGGGTTCCAAATTATAAATGCTTAAAAAAGGGTTTTGATAATAACACCATTAGGGTTCCAGTAAATGCTTAAAAAAGGGTTTTGATAATAACACCATTTCCAATTTCGAAGTAGATATTTGGTTGCTATGACATTAAAGGAAAATGGCAAAGTTGGTGATTTTAATATATTTTCATAGATGAAAGGTATTTATGTGGAATAGGTGAATAGAAATACATTAGTGGAAAGTTGATCTATATCAATAAGATTTAATATAAAATAAAATTTTTGGACTTCCAAAGTTCATAGTATATCAACTATGATGAGTTGCATGCCAGTAGATATTTTCCAATATTTTTCATTTAACCAACTTTCATAGGTCATAGAATATGAACTATGATGAGTTGCATACTAGTAGATATTTTTCAATATTTTATTAACCCCATTTCTTAAAGGCTGCAGTTGGCATACGGATGCCTCCATAGCTATAGAGGTAAGGTGCACCTTCAAATTTTATCGTGGTATCTAATTTTGATGTAAAATGTTCTTAGGATTATCTCAAAATCTATTTTTATATCTAATTATAAAATTTGAAATTTCAAAAATGGTTAAAATCAAGTAGATCTATAAACATATGAAAATCTTGAAAATGGACGGTGTATACAATATGTTGTAAAATGCACTATTTCTGAGACTTAAAGATATTTTTATTTTTCATGTTCATATATCTCGATGTCGAGATGATCAATCAAAGGGTTTTGAACATTAAAACAACCTTTTCCGATGGATTTTTGAGGTGTATCTGTAGTTCTCCATTATAAGGTTGCATCCTTATATAAACTTTTTCCTTTCTTAAATGATATTGAATTGCTCAAAACATTCACAATGCAGGCATGGCAAAGTTTATGTTGAAAAAGAAATGGACACAAAAACTAATAGAAAAATACGGATAGGTCCATATTTTCCCAAATATTACAAGCAAGGTCAGCCTCTTTCACGTTTGTTTTTTTTTTCTTCTCAATTTTCCCCCTCAGTCAATATCAGCCCGGTTTTATTTGCAATTCTTTTGGAATAATGTGGCTTTAGGCGATAGAGAGTGGTCCGATGACATCGCACTACTCTAAAAGTGACCGAAATCTTATATCACAATCTTGAGAAAACAAAAAGTAAAAATAAAAATAAACTTGTCTAATGGAAACTGGAAAAAACAAAAACACATGAAGACTGACCTTGCTCATAATATTTGAACAAATATAAAACTTTCCATTTTTCACATTAGTTTTCGTATACGTACATTACTTTTTCGAGTTATTTATGTACAGACCTACAAATTTTAAGTAAAATACAAAATGCATTTATATGCGGAAATTTCAAAGAAAGTCGGTCAACCTGTTGTTTTTTATTTTTTTTTAAAATTGTCCCTTGGTAAACCCAAATTTTAATTTTGTTTTCTTATTTTTTTTTTGGTTAGTAGGAGTGCCTTAAGTTTTGGGGTACGAAAAAAAATCAAAATTCGGGTTGACCAAAAGGCAGTTTTGAAAAAATTAAAAGATTGAATTGACCTGACTTCTTTGTAATTTTCACATATAAATGAAAGATTTTGTACTAAATTTTAGTGTCCGCACGTAAACCAATCTTACTTTTTCTTATTTATTTGATTGAGACGGGGCAATAGCACAATAACTTATGTAAGTCATGCATGGAACGTTTCTTGGTCTAATACTATACAAGTCCTCGAAGAGAGAGAGGTATTGAACCTTTGCCATGGCTCAATCAAAACGCCGGAAACCTTTATTTCAGGCTTTTGTCTCTCAGTTGAAATGTTGCAATAGCTCAATATTTTATTAATGAATGTCACACATGGTGCTTCTCAAATCTTTTGCAGGGCATTAAAATATTGAATGTCACACATGGTGCTTCTTTGCTCAAATCTTTTGCAGGGCATTGAAGAGTGAAGAGAGGGTGACCTCGAGTTCGACTACTACTAATGAACTACACCCTAGCAACCAAAAAAGAATAAAAAAAAAAGGAAGTTTTGAGCTATTTTTGTTTCCTGACTCAGATGAAGCGCTTGCCCAATAGCTTTTCAATTTAAATTATTCTTGACTAGCCGGATGTTGCAGAGGGAGAAGAAAGAGAGTAAGAAGATTGAACTATTGCTGATACTAAACCTGAATTCATGAAACTGTGGTTTCAAACTTTAATTGTAGTGTAGATGGGGCAGTAGCACAATATCTTCTTTTTAAGAAAACATTAGCACAATAACTTCTCAATGTAAGTCATGCATGGCATGTAACATGTTCAAATCATTTGCAACTAGAGAGAGATAAAATTGACAATAACTTCTCAATGGAAGTCATGCATGGCATGTAGCATGTTCAAATCATTTGCAACTAGAGAGAGATAAAATAGACTGAGAAGTTTTGAAATATTATCACGGCTGAATCAGATAGCCCGAGATCGTAGTTTTGGGGTTTAGTGGCTCCCTCTGATTGACCCGGGCCAATAGCACAATACCTTGTCATTGTAAGCCATGAATGGCACCTTCGCATAAGGTTCGCAGTGATCGTTTACAGGTGGTCGAGGGAGACTGAGATGTTTTGATCTATTGCCGCGGCTCAATCAGAATGCCTGACACTGGTTTTGGGCCCTTTTTTCTCTGATTGAGCTGGGACAATAGCTCAATACCTCCTCAATGTCAGGCATATTACTCCATCCCTTCTTATGCTACAACAAAAAATAAAAATAAAGAATAATAGAAAAAAGAAATAGAAAACAGAAATTTGTAGGACTTGTGTCCTTAAGTTTTGGCAAAGAGGATAGGAGAAAGGTGGATTTATAGGGGTGGAGGACCCTCCCCACGTATCTCCATTACCTCAAAATAGAGCTCAAAAACAAAAATCCCAAGATATCCGCTCTTTTGACATCTAGGTGTCTCCAAAAATAAGATACTGTATCATGTCTCCCAAAAACTACTAAATATTGGAAAAAAAAAAGGGGTCCATGCACCAAACTCAATAATAGAAAGATTAAGAAAAAGGAAATTATAAAACCACCTCTGTAATTGAAAGAAAAATACCTGAAAGTGAATTTTCAGCCAAGACCAAACAACTCAAAAATTGCAAAAGTTTACTGAAAATAGAAAAAATAAAAAAATGTCACGGTTGGCATGTGGTCAAGACTGCACATGTAGATATGCGGACTTGGCAATAAATATTTTTTGAAATATAATTTGATCTTAATTTTTAGAGAATATATAATCTTTGACATGGAGATCATGAATATGAAATTTTGAAAACTAGAAATAATAATAATATTAAGAAAACATTTGGTCAGTTAGTTGCAATTATTTTTAAGATGGATCCTCTATACCTCTAGATGGTATATTGTGCAAATGTGGTCCAGCCAGCATAAAACAATTGGTCATAAAAAAATGAATTAAGAAAATAAATTTTTTTTTTTTTTGGGGTTATGTAGAAATACATACTTTCTATATGCTACAAATAATTTCCATTGCTACCATAATTTAAAGAGGTTTTGGAACCTTTTTAGGCTGAGAAGGTTGATAATTGGCAATCAAATATCCTTCAGTTTTATAAACTAAATGAGAGATTTTTTTTTGGGGTTTGTCATTTTGGTAAAGAGGATTGCTCTTCCTCATAGATTTCATAATAGCCTTCAGTTAAATAGATCAGTTAGGAACCCATATTTTAAGACAATATTTACTAAATAAACACAAAATATCTCACAATGTTATATTATTTATTAACAAGAACTTGTATATAATGTTAGCACTTGGTTTTCCTATTGTGAGCACATCGCCCACCTTTGAATTATCTAAGGATGGTTAGTGAGGCGCTTGCCAACTGTGCACGGGACAGATGAATGCATAGAATCCAGTCCCGGTTATTGAAATGTCACCCTGCATAAAATAGTTTCTTATAATGTTGTTTATATATATATATAAAAGAAAAAGCTAACAAACACTTTTATAATGAATAAAATAATAATATAAGTGGAATTCGAGCCTTTAGATCTATATCGTGTGGTTCAAAATATATTTCACAATCTGAATTTTAATCTTTTTTTTAGAAATCGGATCGTGATGATTTTTAGGCATGTTTACTAAAAAATAAGGCATATAAGAAAAATATAAAATGACAAAAATATCTTTGAAAAATGATAAGGGTCATTTGGTCATTTTAAAATCTTGACGGTGTTACTTTTTTTTTTTTTATATGGTGCGTAATAGTGTCAAGTAATGCACCCAAAATTTTGAACATTTATTTGTGGATTAACTTAGAGAGAGTCCAACATTTACTTGTAGATTAACTTACTTTTGAACTTTCAAACAATTTCTATGTCAATTTTGCAGTCCATCAACATATGGGATATTAGTATTACATGATTTGGAAATATATGCCTTAACATGTTTTGGCACCTATAACTCTGATGTCTTGGGAGGAATATTGGTGAACAATCCTACCTTTCCCTTACTTACCATTCTGGTCGTGAAGGCCATGTTCTATGGATTCCTAAGGTTATTAATAATATATAGACTATGCCTGAGCATGTGGAACTCCATTTTAGACCTGCATCCAAAATCTTCATGGGAACATTCAATTCTTGATGTCACTCTTGCTAAATAGTAGAAGGCTGATTGAGAATCCGACATATGCCTTAGGTCTCGAATAAAAACCCCTTGTAAAGATCATTCATTGAAAGACACCAAATGGTACCAGCTGCATTCAAACTGCTTACCGTAACGAAGTGCAAGTACACCATGTGAAGTATCCTTTTAGCTTTTGTAGATTGGACCAAGAGAAACATTGTGGCTCCTTAGAATGAGGATCTGATTTCAAATTTATCACTACTTACAATGCAAGGAAATATCAGTGAGGATCTGATTTCAAATTTATCACTACTTACAATGCAAGGAAATTTCAGTGAGGATCTGATTTCAAATTTATCACTACTTACAATGCAGGGAAATATCAGTAGTGGAGGCTCCCCCAGTATCAGCCTAGTCGAGTAAGAGGCCCAATGGTTGCAGTCTAGATGTCGAAGATATCACATATGTTTGACAACAATAGACATGTAACCCTTAGATCACTGGTAGTAGCGCGGACAACATAGGAATACTGACATTAATATTAACTACGAAACTCAAGGTCAAGGATCTCTAGCAGGATGAAACTCACTCCAATATGGAGTTTAACCCTTCCCATCAAGAAATCCTCAAGCATGATGATGCCTCCAGTCAACTTCAGTTTATTGTTCAAGCAACTTCAGCAAATGTATGCAATAAAACCTGGACTACGTCGAGCTTTCTTTACGTACTGCTATAGGCCTGACACACAGCATTAGATTTGGGATAAGTGAAACACACCACAAGTTGAACTGAAAACCCAATCAACGGGTTCTATTCCTTAAAGAGGATAGAAATTTTAGTTCAGTGAGATTTGTTAATCTGTAAATCATCACAATATGAATAGTTTGATTGATAACTTATTAAAATAGGCTGCAAATTTCATGCAAAATGTTATGACTTACATCTGTGGCGTGAAATAGAACACTAATGTGACATGACTTTGTAGTAGATTACAGTTAGGTTTTTATTTCATGTTCGATTAATTAACTTATTGTTCCGCCAAATGCGGAGACTGAACAATACATAAAAATGGAGTTCGCTAAACATCGCCCTAACTATGCAACATTAATTGTGGCAAATCCGTAGTTGTCAGGGAATGAGAATAGGCAGGTAACTGGAGTGTTTTTGATGATGTCACCCGTCCTATAAAAGTGTCGTCGTTGTTATTGGATCGGAGCCATGCAACGGTAAGTGGTGCCCCATCAATAAGATAATAAATTAACACTATAAGTAACACTAGTGCAGTCTTAACTACTTAGTACGGTGGTGAAATTCCTGAATACAAAACTATCTTAACCAGTGTTTGATATCTTGTTGATTTAGCTCAGGTCATGGCATAGATAAGCTGCATTGGGACGCAAGCGAAGCCCATGCGAATATCATGAGATTCGCAAGTCTTACAACTTTATAGTTTTTTTTTTTTTAGAAATGAATCAGCCTAGTCGACTTGCCCGTCTGAGTCTTAGGATCAAAGCCCTTATGGAACATGGCCTAAGGGCGTTAGACATGTATTCACCTTCAATGTCAATCCTCAAAAGACATGATGCTATATACAAAGATTCTAAAGATAATCTAAGGTTCTTTACCAACTAAACATAAGTAAATTTACTCCCTTGATTAAATACTTTGGTAGTCACCATTTCAAAACGGGTTGCAGAAATGGAAAACTTGAGCCGACTAATCCTGTTTTCACGAGGCTAAATATCTTGATAGAAATGATCAGGGTCACCTTAACAGAGGGGAATATTATACTATTTTAGTGATTAATCCTATGAATGTCTTGTCATGCATTAATCTCTTTTAGTCCTATCTCAAGGTTTTAAATGGAAGGAAGCATTGAGAGGGAGAGGCCTTGAAAAATTCCGACATGAAAACGTAGGACTGCAATATTTGTACAGACAATTGAAGGCAACTCATGCAATTATAGTTATAAAGAGGGACTTCCTCAGATATTCCCTCATATAACTTGATGGGTCATATATTTAATGTCGTCTCCGGGGATATGGGCTATGTACTTAATTTAATTAACCCTAAGAAACCAAGCACTTTGTGCCCTATTTCCTTTAATAGGAAAGTCTCTTTAATTCAAACATAATTCATAAGTCAATAGTTCCTCAAGAAGCAAATACATAATCTGCAGAGAAAGATTTCATGCGAAAGGTTTTAATTCTTGCTACTATATAAAGTACTGTTGCTCGAGCGATCCCTTACACTAAATAAAAGTGAAATGATAATATAATTAGTGTTTCATTACATAAAATACTAATGAAAAGGCTGGTTCTCCAAACACGGAGGCAGAAAAATCCTAGAAAATAAAGTTCATTAAATTTATCCATATTCTGCTACATTATTGGAGACAAAAATTTTCAGTAATCAGTTCACAAGAGAAAGTAACTTGGGTGGCATCTATGATAACAAGTTCACGACCATCACAGTGAATCATTTGTGGTGGGTTATGATGGATTAGAATGATAATAAACAAAAATTGAGATTAAATTGTCTTGTATCGTTATCGTTAGTATAGGGATGTGATTCCTAAACTTATGGTTGTAATGTATCCACGGCCTAATTGTACATGGCCAAATGGGCTTTACTTTGGATTTTTTATGTTTATTTTTATTAATGCTGATCATGGGCTATATATACAAAATTCAGATTAATGTATTTAGAAATACAAATCAAGTTGCTCCATCTATTAAATACTATGGGAAAGTATATTAAACTAAATCAAGGTGAAAGATAATAAAACAAAGTTTGCAATTAATCAAGAGACTAGTGAAATACGGTTCCCCTTTTTTGTCGTTTGGCGAATGTTAAGAGCTCATTATGGATAAGTGCTTAAAAAAAATGGAATTACAAAGAAGGTATTGAAGCATTAAAAATAAGTGAAGTAGGAAGATGACTCCATGCTTAGCAAGACCATATGCTGTAATTTAATTCTATTAGAACTAGGTCAAGCTTTCTATGCTTCCCCTACAACATAAAACTTATATATTTCTCTAGGGCAAACTTTATCCAACCTTCCATTATGGAGGGCTTATGGCCCTAATCAAAATGTTATGTCTCTTCACTATTTTATTTTAATTTTTTTTATAAAATATATTTGCACCAAATTTTGGGCGTCCAATCCTCTACTAAACTCGCATATGTAAAAAATATAAAACAAATATTCACAATAAAATAAAATGACCAAAATACCCTTGAAGTTTCAAGCTGTATTTTGGTCAATATATTTTATCAAAAAATTATTTTTAATATTTTTTTGTAGGTGCACCCCAATGAGAAGATGGCATGTACCAAAGTTCATATTCATAAAATTTGTATAAAAAATAAAAATAAAATACCCTCAAGCGTCGGATCTAAGATCAAAATGGCTCACTTGAACAAAATTGGTGGCTGGATGGTAGGGGAAGCATAAATCTTCTATTTTGTAGGGGAATTAAAGAAACCTTTCCGATTTGTCTATCAAAGGTTGAATATAGTTTTCTTTTTAATTTTAAAGATAAGTAGTCTCACAATCTTTAAGGACTTATTCAGTCATCTTTCATATAGCTTAGCATGGTTGTTCAAGCCATTTCATTGTCACACAACCATTTGTCAAGTTTAAGTACCTAATAATTTGATATTATAAATTATAAATGTATTATAATATTCTTGGGTTCCAATTATAAATACTAAAAAAAAGATTTTGACGGTAACAACATTTTAAAATTGGAAGTAGCTCTTTGATTTTTACAAATTTTGGTTACCTAAAAGTAGCTATGACATTAAAGGAAAATGGCAAAGTTGGTATTTTAATATATTTTCACAGATGAATGGTATTTAAGTGGGTATAAGTAACTTAGTAAGGGGCCGTTTGGGTACCTGGAAATCTATTACATGACAATCGATAATGGGAAAGACATTACACGCGATGGTGAAAGGTGAAAAAACACATTACGCTCGATGAAAGGCGAAAATCTATTACGCGCTTGACGGGTAATCTTTAAAAATCTTTCGCGTGCGTCTCTCTGCCCTATCCCAACTTAATAAAACCAGGCTTGGCTTAACCTTGTGTTCTCTCCTGGTCGAGTCGGAGGCTTTGACTGGCAAAGTTCATCATTCAGTGGTGGGTTGTTCATAGAAAAGAAGGCATCACCCTGCTCTCCGGTTCTATTGCTAGCTATTCGCCGTACACAGTTGATCGGATCAGATAGCCCTTCGGGCAATCAACCCAAACTCAGCCCCATAGCCATCCACTTTCGGTAGACTCATTCGTCAGTCCATAGACAGGCTCGTCCACGGCCTCTTTGGTACAAGTAAAGGGCACGAGAGTCGGGCTTGTCTGTCTTGCTGGCAAACCAGACAAGTCGTCACATACTGGTCCACATCTTCCATGTATCTGCGGGCAGCTGGAGTGTAGAAAGAAAGATAACATAGGTACTTCATCTGTCAGTCATGGGGAGGGGGCCGGGGGGGGGGGGGGCACTTGTTCCTTCCCTAGCAGTAAGGCTTTTCAAGAAGTTCAGTTAGGGCTTCGATCACGGTTCCTGTTCCTTAATGTGGAGAGATCTCTGCCATAAAACAGAGAGCTCGTAGACCCTATTCGTAATCCCGCCTGTTCTGGTTTGGGTTAAGTGTTCCCTCTCTCTTTAAGCCCCTTCTTTTCATCTGTACTTTTTTTTTTTAAGCTCTTTTATCGTTAAGCCCCTTCAGCTCATCTGGATTTTTTTTTTTTTTAATCCCTTGCTCTCTCATCTCTACTTTTTCCATTCTCCCTCTCTCCTTAGCATATCCATTCTCTTTAGCATATCTAATCAATGAGAAATTACACAGCACAAATATAATAAAAATACATTAATGGACAATTGATTTATGTCAATATGAAATAAGATTTAAGGTCCACTATAGTTCATACTTCAGAGTATATCAACTATTATGAATTGCGTACTATTAGATATTTTTAAATATGTTATAAAGCCCTATTTCTTTGTTGATATTGAAATTCTCATAACATTAAATCATATCAGAATTGCATACTACTAGATATTTTTTAAATATTTTATTGAACCCTATTTCTTTGATGATATTGAAATGCTCATAACATTCAATCATTCATAATGTAGGCAATTCATGGAAAGCTTCTTGTTGAAATCTGTTGGCCATTGTTGAAGAGATACACGAAAGAGACTCCGAAGTTATAACCAATAAAATGGCTCAATGATAATCCCAAAAATAAATGCTTCATGTTGTTATTTACTTGATTACAAGTCAGTGGAAGTCACGCATAGAACGTTTCTTAATCTAATTCTACAAGTAGTCGAAGTGAAAGAAGAAAAAGGGTGAGAAGTTTTGAACTGTTGCAATGGCTCAATCAAAATGCCGGAACTTTGGTTTCAGGCCTTTGTCTCTAAGTTGAACTATATTGCAATAACTCAATACTATATTAATGAATGTCACACATGGTGCTTCCTTGCTCAAATCTTTTGCAGGTCATTGAAGAGTGAAGAGAAGAGTGAAGAGAGGGAGACCTCAAGTACTGCAATTACCCAAAAAAAAAAAAACAAAAAAAAAAATGGGGAAGAAGAAGAAGTTTTGAGCTATTTTTGCCTCTCTGATTCATATGGAGCAATTGCTCAATAGCTTTTCAATTTAAGTTGTTCCTCGACTTGCCAGACGTTGAAAAGAGAGAAAAAAAGATCAAGAAGATTGAACTATTGCTGAGACTAAACCTAAATTCATGAACCTGTTGTTTCGGACTTTTGTCTTTGTGGTGCAGATGGGGCAGTAGCACAACATCTTCTTTTCGAGAAAACGAAGAGCACAATTTCTTCTCAACGTAACGTAAGTCATGCATAGCATGTAACATGTTCAAATCATTTGCCAACCATCAAGAGAGAGATAAAATAGACTGAGAAGTTTTGCGATACTGTCTCGGCTCAATCAGATAGCCTGAAACTGCAGTTTTGGTTTTTGTGGCTCTCTCTGATTGAGCCAGGACAATAGCACAAAACCTTCTCAATGTAAGCCATGAATGGCACCTTCGCATATCATTCGCAGGTGGTCGAGAGAGACTGAGAAGTTTTGAAATACCGACGCGGCTCAATCAGAATGCCTGAAACTGCGGTTTTGGGCTCTTTTTCTCTGATTGAGCTGAGGCAGTAGCTTAATACCTCCTCAATGTGAGGCATATTACTCCATTCATTCCTATGCTACAAAAACAAAAGAAAAAAAAGAAAAAGAAAAGAAAAAACAGAACTTTGTACGACTTGTGTCCTTAACTTTGGGCAAACGAGGATAGGAGGAGGGTGGATTTATAGGGGTGGAGGTCCCTCCCCTCATAACTTCATTACCTCAATATAGAGGTCCAAAATAAAGATCCCAAGATATCTGCTCGTTTGACAGCTAGGTGTCTCCAAAAATAAGGTACTGTATATTGTCTCCCAAAAACTAAAAAAAATTGGAAAAAAAGGGCCATGTACCAAACTCAATAATAGAAAGATTGAGAAAAAGGAAATTATAAAGGGTAAGGTTTGTATAGAGCCTAGGCTCTAAACAATCAAATTAGAGCCTACTTTCAAAAAGTATCGAGAAATATGGTTTTAATACTGAAAATCTTTGTAATTGCCTTAAAATATATTTTCATCTATATTTATAAAGTTTAAAGCTTAAAAAATAGTGTAGATTGACAAATCTATGAAAACTTGAAAATCTTGAAACTTGACGGTCCAAAATGCATTACAAAGTATACTATTTTCACAATTTGAAATCTATTTTTTTTCTCATGTCCATACATCTTGATGTCGAGCTGATCAATTGGAAGATATTTGGGCATCAAAGCAACCTCTTCTAGTGAAATAGTTGAGGTAGGCTCTCATTTGATTGTTTAGAGCCTCGATTCAATATAAACTTTTTCCAATTATAAAACCACCTCTTTAATTGAAACAAAATGCCTGAAAATTAATCAAGTAAAAAATTGCAAAACTTTACTGAAAATAGCATAAAAAGTAAACTGAAATAAAAAAAAAGACTCATAAAAACATAAAAATGAAATTTTTTTTTGGAGGGTTATGTAGAAAGACATACTTTCTATGTGCTAGAATTGATTTCCATTGCTATAATTTAAAGAGGTTTTGGAACTTTTTGGGGCTTTGAAGGTTGATAATTGGTGGTCAAATATCCTTGGGTCTTATATACTAAAAGAGGGATTATTTTTTGGGGTTTGTCATTTTGGTAAAGCTCATTGATGTTCCACATACATTTCATAATAGCCTTTAGTTAAATTAGATCAGTTAGGAACCAATTTTTTAAGATAATATTTACTAAATAAACTGACAATATCTCACAATGTTATATTTTTTATTGACAAGATTTTGTATAAAATGTTAGCACTAGGTTTTCCTATTGTGAACCCATCGTTCACCTTTGAATAGTGGGGTGCATGCCAACTGTGGAGGGCACAAATGCAAGCATAGAATCCAGTCCCTATTATTAAAATGTCACCTTCTCAGAGTAGTTTCTGACAATGTTATTTATTCTTTTCTTCATGGCTGAGGCTGAGAGAGAGAGAGAGAGAGAGAGAGAGAGAGAGAGAGAGAGAGAGAGAGAGAGAGAGAGAGAGAGAGAGAGAGAGAGAGAGAGAGAGAGAGAGAGAGAGAGAGAGAGAGAGAGTAGAGAGTAGAGAGTAGTAGTAGTAGTAGTAGTAGTAGTAGTAGTACGTAGTACGTACGTACGTAGTACGTAC
>NW_006495273.1:6207293-6226171 GCF_000471905.2 Amborella trichopoda | reverse complement strand
AGAGAGAGAGAGAGGCAATGTTGAGAGAAGAAACATATTAAGAAGTTACCACTTGTTTTTTAACATACTCACCAAAAGGGTGGGGGCCAAATCTCCACTCATTTACCACTTCTTTTATTTATCCAAAAAACAAAAAGATTAAGATGAGGCATTTGTTCAATATATTCTTTCTGTAGTCGTCCACGAGAACTTACTTCCTCATCTTTCATTCTTTTGGCTGTAATTGAAGAGAGAGAGAAGAGATTGAGAAGTTTTGAGCCATTGCCATGGCTCAATAAGAATTCCAAAGATTTTGGCTTTGATCTTTTAACGCTTTCAGATGAGGCAATAGTTCGAAACCTAGTGAATGTAAGTCACATTTAAGAGAGAGAAAAAAGCGAATGAGGAGTTTTGAGCTATTGCTATTGCTCCAATAGAATGCCAAAAACTATGATTTCAAATTGTTTGCATCCGATTGAGATGGGGCAGCAGCTCAACACTTTCTCAATGCATGTCAAGCGTGGTGCTTTGATGCAAGGAAGAAGGAAAAATAATCCAATAAGAATGGGCTTATTTAGGGTCTACCATAGTTCATACTTCATAATATATTTGCATCCTATTACATATTTTAAATATCTTATTAGGGTTCTTTTGGAAATCTAGGACGTGCTGGTTTTGGTGGTGCAGTTAAAGATTATCAGGGTGTAGTTTGCATAAGATTGCGACCTTAAAACAATCTAATATTGCAATGGCTCAATACTTTATTAATGCTTTTGTCTCAATACTTTATTAATGCTTTTGTCTTAATATTGCAATGGCTCAATACTTTTGTCTCTCGGTTGAAATATCGCAATGGCTCAATACTTTATTAATGCATGCCACACATGGTGCTTCCTTGCTCAAATCGTTTGCAGCTCGTTGAAGAGTGAAGAGAGGGAGGCCTTGAGTTGAATTCGTTCCACTGAATTACCCAAAAAAAAGAAAAAAAAGTTTTCAGTTATTTTTGTCTCTTTGATTCAGATGGAGCAATTTCTCAAAAGCTATTCACCTTAACTCATTCTTGACTTGCCGGATGTTCAAGAGAGAGAAGAACGAGTAAAAAAATTGATCTACTGCTAATACTAAAACTTAATTCATGAAACTGTGGTTTCGGACACTTGTTTTTATGGTGTAAATGGGGCAGTAGCACAATATCTTCTTTTTGAGAAAACAATAGCACAACAACTTCTCAATGTAAGTCATGCGTGGCACGTAACATGTTCAAATCATTTGCAGCCAGCGAGAGATAAAATAGATTGAGAAGTTTTAAGATACTGTCGCGGCTCAACCAGATAAGCTTGAAACCGTAGTTTCGGTTTTTGTGGCTCTCTGATTGAGCCAGGACAATAGCACAATACCTTCTAAATGTTAGCCATGAATGGCACCTTCCCAAAACATTGGCAGGTGGGATAGAGATAGAGACTGAAGTTTTGACATACTGACGCGGCTCAATCAGAATGCCTGAAACTGTGGTTTTAGGCTCTTTTTTCTCTGATTGAGCCGGGATAGTAGCTTAGGTTTTGGGCTCTTTTTTATCTGATTAAGATGGGACAGTAGCTCAATAATACTTCCTCATTCCTGTGCTACAAAAAAAAAAAAACATGCAGAACTTGGTAGGACTTGTGTCCTTACCTTAAGTGAAAGAGTATCGGAGAAGGGTGAATTTATAGGGGTGGAGGACCCTCCCCCTCATAACTCCATTACCTCAAATAGAGGTCAAAAATAAAGATCCCAAAATATCCGTTCTTTTGACAGCTAGGTGTCTCCAAAAATAAGATACAGTGAACTAATAAATCTTGGAAAGAAAGGGCCACGCACCAAATGAAGTAATAGAAAGATTGAGGAAAAGGAAATTATAAAAAATGCCATTAAAATGAATCAACTAAAAATAGCAAAAGTTTACCGAAAATGACATAAAAAAGTAAACTAAAATAAAACAACTAAATCCATAAAAATGTAAAAATATTTTTCCTTTTCTGGATAGGTAGGAATACACACTTTCCATGTGCTAGAATTTGTTTTGAGAAATTTCCGTATGCTACAATTAATTTCCATTGATATTATGTATAGAGGTTCTGGAACTTTTTTGTGCTGTGAAGGTTGATAATTGACGGTCACATACCCTTGAGTTTATAAACTAAATGAGGGATTATTTTTTAGGGTTTGTCATTTTGGTAACCATTTGTCTTTTGTAAATGGAGGTCATAATTATTCTTGTCTCTCAAATTTCAAAATGGGTGCTTGTAAGAGTGTCATCGAATGGACCCAAAGTTCCAAAAAACAAATTCTCCGACTTCGTGACTCACCCCAAGCCATCTAATTTGACATCCAATGAGTAAGAATGAAAGTGACCTTCATGTACAAAAAATAAATAGTCTCTTTGTAGAAACCCATCTTTCAACATAATATTTACTAAATAAATAGAAAATATATCACAATGTTTTATCTTGATTGAATCAAATGAACAAAAACAAGTGAAAATAGAATGAAAGTATGAAGTAGATGAAGAGAGATAGGTGCTACAAAAGCACAAAATTAAAAACTTACGACTTTTTTCTTCCTTATATCTCTTTTACAAGCCTTCCTTTTTGTCTCACCTTTCTCACTCTTTTCTCACAGGTACGCCTTTGTTTTCTTTTTCTTAATTCTACTAGACACTACAAGTACATCCTATTTATTTACCATTCCTTCTCTATCTAGATGTCTCTAAGTTCTCTCTCTAAAGTACAGCAATCTCTAGAATCTCATTTTCTCAAACCCTTCTTTCAAAGCCAACCAATATTTTTCATGTATTGGTACTACACATTTCATGTATTGGTACCATAGTATCCATGGCATGCAAGTCAACATCCCCCCTTAAACCCATTTTCCAAATCTTCTCATCATTCCAAATGTCGGACTTCGAAGGCTTTGTTAGAATATCGACAACTTGATCTTCGGTCCTTCAAAGGACTAGGTCAGCTTCATTATTGTTAACGTGCTCTTAAATGGAATGAAATATTATATCTATATGTTTACTTCTCCTTAAGAAATTGATTCTTTGCTAATGCTATTGCTGATTTGTTGTCGACTTTGATTATTGTCGGGCCTCCTCGTGGAACCTTCACAATTTTCAACATATTACACAACCAAATTGCATGACATACATATGAAGATACGTATTCTGCTTCACATGTTGATAAGAGTGCTAATTGGTTGTTTCTTTGAACACCGTGTAAAGGTTGTGGAACCAATATAAAAAACATACATGTTTTGCTCTTCCGGTCATTCAAGTCACTGCCCCAATCACTAATCACAATAACCAACAAGCTTGAGTTCATCCGAGTTTGTATAAAACAATCCATAGTCTAGTGTTCCTTTTAAATATCGACAAATTCTCTTCGCTGTCTTCAAGTGAGTTTTATTGGGAGCTTCCATGTGTCAGCTTAGCAACCTAACTCCATACAATATGTCCAGGCGAGTACAAGTTAAATAACATAAACTTCCCACCAAGCTCTTGAAATAAGTAGGATCCACTCTAGAAGCATTATGTCTTTCCACCGGATTAGTTACCAAATTACAACTTCTCATTTTAAAATTTTGAGAATTTTCTTTGCATATCTACTTTGGAAAATAAAAATCCCATCATCACATTGTTTAACTTCAATTCCAAGAAAATACTTTATAGGCCCACCATCAGTCATTGCAAATTCACTAATCATGGACTACTTAAAATCATTAATCATGTTAAGATTGTTCCCTGTGAAAATTAAATCATCAACATATAAAGATACTATCAATATAATTTACCTTCAAATATAAAGCATGATCATAAGGGCACTTAGAGAAACCATTTTTTTAAAAATATTTATGGAGTCTTGCATTCCAAGCTCTAGGAGCTCGTTTTAAACCATATAGTGTCCTTTTCAATTTATAAGCTTTATCATCATGCTCCTTTATAATGTAACCTGGTGGGTGTTCAATGTAAACTTCCTCTTCAAGATAACCATTTAAAAATGCAGACTTGATATTCATTTGAAAAATATTCCATTTCTTTTCAACAGCCAAATAAATAATTAATGTAATAGAATTTAATCGAACAACATGGGCAAATACCTCTTGATAATCGGTTCCAGCTCTTTGCCTGTAACCGTTGGCCACCGTTCTTGCTTTATATCATTCAACCTCGCCCTTTTCATTCTTCTTTGCCATGAAGACCTACTTTACTCCAATTGCTCTTTGTCCTTGTGGAAGAGAAGTGAGCTCCCATGTGTCACTGTTCTTGATTGTTTCCATTTCTTCATCCATAGTTGTTCTCCACCTTTTGTCTTGAACTACTTCACTAAAACCTACATGCTCACCATCAACAAAGAAAGAAAATAAACTATGTTGATCGTTAGTATTTTCTGTTTGAGCATAGATATCATTCAAGCATCTTGTCTTGAGTGGCCTTTCATTTGAATCATTTGAAGCATTCCCTGAGGATTATTGTGAAAATATTCAAAATATGGACAGCACAAGAGAACGTCTCAGCCCAAAATTTGTTTGGCATATTTTTGCATTTCAACATGCTTCGTGCCAACTCTTTTTAGTAGCTCAGCTAAACAAATGAAGAATGCCATATTTGACGGATAAGCACACATATGAATGTTTGATAACATAGGCACACTCCAATATGGAGTTTGACCCTTCTCATCAAGAAATCCTCAAGCATGGTGATGTCTCAAGTAAACTTCAATTTATTTCCCAAACAAATTTAGCAAATGTATGCAATAAAACCAGGGCTACTTCGAGCTTTCTTTATGTAGTACTATAGACTCAAAGCTCAGCATAGGCTTTGGGATCAGTGAAACTCACCATCAGTCAAGCACAAAACCCAAGCACCGACAGGTTCCATTCCTTAAAGAGGATAGCAATTTTAGTTCAGGTGTGATTTGTTAAATCATCATAATATAAATAGTTTGATTGATAGTTTTTTAAAATAGGCTGCAAGTTTCATGCAAAATGTTATGAGCTATATCCATGGTGCAAAATACAAACACTTACATGACGTGATTAATTTATAGTAGATCACAGTGCAAGGCTTTTATTGTGTGTTCCATTAATCAACATACTGGTCCGCCAAATGTGGACGCTGAGCAATACATAAAGGTTCCCTAAACAACTCCAGATTCTGCAACATTAAATTGTGACAAATCCACAGTTGTTGGGGAATGAGAAGGGGAAGGTAACTGAAGTGTTTTGATGATGACACCCATCCTATTGAAGGTTTCGCCATTGTTATTGAATTGAGGCCATATGTCCCATCAATAAGATGATAAATGAAAACTATAAGTAACTCTAATGTTGTCATAACTACTTAGCATGGAAGTGGAGTTTGTCAATACAAACTATCTTAACCGGTGTTTTATAACTTGTTGAGTTAGCTTGGCCGAGATAGGCTGCATTTGGATGCAGGCGAGGCCCATGCAAATATCACAAGATTCTCTCAAGTCTTACAACTTTTGAGCCTTCTATTTTTCAGAACAGAATCATCCTAGTCGACATACCCGACTCAGTCTCAGGATGCTAGCTTGTCCGGGCCTCAGTATTTCAAAGCCCTGATGTGAACATGGCCTAAGGGTGTTAGACATGTATTCACCTTGAATGGCAATCCTCAAAAGGCATGATACTATTTCCAAATATTCTAAGTATCATCTAAGCTTCTTCACCATCTAAACAAATTCACTCCATTGATTGAATACTTTGGTAGTCACCATTTCAAAACATGTTGCAAAAATTGGACAACTTGAGCAGACTAATTCTGTTTTCACGAGGCTAAATATCTTGATAGAAATAATCAGGGTTAACTGAGGGGAATATTATACTAGTCTAGTGATTAATATTATATATTTCTTGTTATTTAATCTCTTTTACTTCTATCGCAAGGTTTTTAACGGGAGGAAACATTGAGAGCAGGGAGGCCTTTAAAAATTCAGACTCGAAAACTTGTGTAACTAGAAAGTGGAATAATGGCTGCAATACTTGCACAGACAGCTGAAGGCAACTCATGCAATTTTAAATCATAAAATAGAGACTTCCTGAGATATTCCTTCAAGTAACTCGATGGGTCATATATTCAGCATCATCCTCGGGAATATGGGCTGCGTACTTAATGCAGTTAACCTTAAAAATGCAAGCACTTTGAGCCTATTTTCTTTAATAGGAAAGTCTCTTTATTTTGGCATAATTCACAAATCAACAGTTCCTCAAGAAGCTAATACTTAATCTGTAAATCCTGTAAATAGGTGGAATGGTTTCATGCTCAAGGTTTTGACTCTTGCGCAGTATAAAATACTGTTTCTCAAGTGATCAGCTTAGACTACATAAAGGTGAAATGATAATACAATGAATGTGTCATTACACAAAATAATAGCAAAAGGGCTGGTTCTCCAAACATAGAGGCAGAAAAATCCTAGAAAATAGATTTCTCAAATTTATCCTATTCTGCAACATTATTGGAGGCAAATCTTCAGTAGTCAGTTCTCAAGAGAATGTCACTTGGGTGGCATCTATGATCACGACCATCATAGTGAATGATCTGGTGGTATTTGATGATGAACTAGAATAACAATAAACAAAAAATGAATTAAGTGTGTCCTCTAAACTTAGTATAGAGATGTGATTCCTCAACTAATGGGCTTGACCTTGTATTTTTTTTTTTATCAATGGTGATCATGGACTTCACAGACAAATTCACATCTAAGTACTTAAAAAACACTGATCAAGTTGCGCCATATATTAAATACTATGGCAAAGCAAAGTAAACTGAATCAAGGTGAAAGATGATATAACAAATTTTGTGAGTACTCAAAGATACTGGTGAAATACCAGTTCTTCAAACATTGAGGCAGAAAAATCCTGTAAAATATAGTTCATCAAATTGCTCTGCATTCTGCAATGTTATTGGAAGGAAATCCTTAGTACTCAATTCATAAGAAAAGTAACTTGCGCATCTAAGATCACAACATCCATCTCACGGCAGAGGTTTGCCCTTGTTACTACCTTTGGCCCATCTGGTGGTGAGTGATGCCTCATTAGCATGACAAAAACTAGACAAATAAAAATGTCATTTTTTTCTTTTCTTTTTTTCTGGGTAGTTCAGTGGTAGGAATCGAACTTGAGATGTAGCAGTTGCTTATGTTAATTACTAACCACTCAAGCCCAATCCCAATCCCAATTTCTAAAGGTGTTTCTGATCTGTCCATAACCAAAAGTTTTGTCTGGTATCCTTCACTGGAGATAATTGGTGCGATCAATTGAAACATTCTAAAGACTACTGGATGTACTGTACTTGTTAAATTCACATTCTTGTAAATTAAAAACATGGATGAAGTTTCTCCGCAATTAAATACTTTTTATAATATGACATGCAATGAAAAACTTGACACACTGAATCCCATTGTTATGAGACCAATCACCATGGTGGTAGGGTCTGTTAGTAACTAACCTATCAAGCAAATTGCCCAAATTTCAGTTTTCTACTTCATGCTCAACTAAGTCGATGTAAAATGATGAACTTTTCTTTAAATATCAAAATCAAGCACCAAGCCATTTGCATGTAGTTATGAAGAATATGGTGAAATTACACTGAGCAGGTGTCAAATGGCGAAAACTGCCTCAGTATCTCATTTTAGATCGATAGGTGGGGACTGTTCTTTTTCTGATCAATTAATGGGTAAAAGTTCTTGAATAAAATTTTAAAT
The DNA here is from genome assembly GCF_000471905.2 of Amborella trichopoda. The sequence goes on along the minus strand of NW_006495273.1, from coordinate 6,218,429 downwards.
TAAAAAAAAATTAGAATACAAAAGAGAAATCTTACAGATGGAATACTAGGTGCACTGTGGATGACCAAGGGGTTGGTTGGAGAAAATAGAGCCCTTCTAAATCGCAATTTTTTTCAGGTGAATTGTACTTTTCGAATTGCAAAAAGATTAGCTTCGGGATTGTTTGGTGCTTCAAACTCTCCTCTGAATAATTACAAAGGCTCGATGTAGAACAAGTTCGTTAACCTAGTTGAGGTTGGCGTGGTCTACACTTTATGCTCCCAAAAACTCTTTGATGAAGATCCTGAAGAACTGGGTTGGGTAGAATTCTCTACAATTTAGAATGTTCATTTCCATCTTAGATATGGCTCTTAAGGGTGACAGACATCCAAGTTAAAAACCGAACCTTTCTTTTCATGTAAGATGATGCGTAAAGTTCTTCAATTATGAGACTGGTATGATAAGATCAGATTATTAACAGTATACGCAGCTAGAACAGTGAGTTGAGAGAGAAAGAGAGAGAGAGAGAGAGAGAGAGAGAGAGAGAATTGTTTTTGAGTTTCAGTTTGGACATATAGGGTGTGCTACTGTGTGCCGGAAACATGGACAAAGTTTTAGTAGGCGAAAATTTTTTTGCTGTGAATTCGTGTACGAATAATAATTTGTGATGCAGGCTAAATCACTAAAAGTCCTTAAATAAGCAACCAAAAGTTGCAGATTCGACATAGCTGCACTTTCAAAAGTTTTTGAGATATGAGGGCATAAGCTTGAATTGAATTTTTGGCATCAACTTTCTACAAGTCTTTGTTTGTTGTTTGCAGTGCTTTGCTCATGATATTCACAGATTTGATATTTTTCCAGTCCATTCAATGTCGATGAAACCTTTGATCTTTTCTTGAAGATGATGAAAACTTCGCGTTCGACTCATGATCATCATCATCATCTACTCTCATGATAAAATTTGATTGAACCCACAAGGGGATTGATCCTTTTGCGAATGGTTGCAGAAAGAGAGAGAAGAAACAACTTAAGAAGTTCTGATCTATCAAATAGAATGCATAAATCTGACATTTCGAGCAACTATTTCTACGATTGAGATGAGGGGATTGCTCAATATATTCTTGCTGTAGGTCGTGCACGAAAACTTGCTTCCAAAGACTGAAATTTTGAGCCATTGCCATGATTTAGGTCACATTTAAGAGAGAGAAAACGGAGAACTAGGAGTTTTTGAGCTATTTGCTACAGCTCAAATAGAATGCCCAAAACAATAATTTCATGTTTATGGATCAGATTGAGATGGAGACGTAGCTCAACACCTTCTCAATGCATGTCAGGCATGGTGCTTTGACGCAAAGAAGACGGAAAAAGAAAATAAAACAATTTCTCAATGCATGCCCAGCATGGTGCCTTGATGCAAGGAAGAAGGAAGCATAACATAAAATGAAGGAAGCATAACATAAAATGAAGGAAGCATAGCATAAAATAAAATGAAGAAGGAAAATAAATAAAGAATATATTCCCTCTTTTTGTTTGCAAAGGAATCTATCTAAAAAATCTTCTCTTTTTTTAATCTCTTGTCCAAGACTTCCATATTTATAAAATAAAACCGTAGAGCCCAATCAACATCTGAAGAAACATAATCATTATTAAATCCTAGCACTTCATTTAATTAAAAATTAAATTTCCAATTAGACCTTCAAATCTCTTTAACAAAAATGGCAAAAGCGACAAACAAACAAATGACAAAATGACCCTAAAACCAATTTTAGTCTTCCTAAAAAAATTAAAATAATGAGAAGAAAACCCTAACTTCATCATTCTCTTGGAATTGGGATAAGCTCGACCTTGAGCAAGTTTGTACAACTCATTCCATCCTTCATAAGCATTTTGAGTATTTGCCAATGGAGTCCCACCATTTTCCTGTGTACCTTTTCCAGTTCAATCAAGCATAGCCTTGACTTCTCCTTCAAGCTCAAGGGATTGTATTTCACATTATGCAACTTTTATTTGTAATTCATAATCAAACTTTGTAGTCGTATTAGTTTTGTCAGCATCTTTTACATGTGATATCCAATATATTCAAGTTTCTTCTCCCTCTAATTTCAAAGATTGAAACTTGGTGCCTGATCTATTACATTACGTGAACCCTGCGGTAGGTGACCAGTATTTTTTGATTGTTGCAAAAGTTCAGTGATTTCAATAGGATCTCCTCAAATTTTCTCTCATCGAACTTTACTTGTCTAGATCCAAACACCTTTTATTATATTTGTTGTTAATGACCGATAGCCTTTATGATTTGTAGTAGCATATCCTTATCGCAAGAACTGGATTTGATGAAATTGTGAGGAAGGATCTTTTGAAACTCTAATGTTAATTGCTACATGGAGCAAGGAAAAAGAAAAGTTAGAGGGGGCAATGGGCAGGGTGGTCTGCACCAGTTAGCTCAGCCCTAAAAAAACTAGGGTCTGGTCTTTAAAATATAACCCGAGGTCCAGGCTGGCCCGATTTGGTCCTGCCTAGCTCGCTCGTTATTTATTTTCCTTCTACTTTTTTGGCTTGGGCCGGTCTAGCCCGTTTAGGGCTAGGGCTGGGTCTATGGCCAGGACTGACATGCTAAGCCTGGCCTGTTGCTGGTCCTTAGCAAAGGAAATAACCAAGGACATAAACACAAGGAAAAGGAAGGAAAAGAAAAAAGGGAAATAAACACAAGGAAAAGACGAGAGATTGAGAGATTATAAAATCTCTCTTGGTTTGCAAAGGAGTCTAACCCAAAAACCTTTTTGTAAGACCCAAAATTAGTGCTTCTTATCCAACATTATATTTACAAAAGAAACCTTTAAAACCTAACTTCTTCATCAAAAAATTTATCTCAAATTAATCCTAACCTTTAATCTATTTAAATACTAAAGTCCAAGTCTACCCTTTATTTCTCTGCAACAAAAAACACAAACGAACTAAAAAAATTGAAAACCAAGTAACCCCTAACCCAATTTCAATCTTTAGAAAAAAAAAAAGAGAAAAAAGAAAGAAAGAAAAGAAAACCCTAACACTACAAATTTCCTTGCTCCAATCTTTTGCCCTTCACTAAAAAGTGAGGAGAGGGAGACTGAGAAGATTTGAACCTTTGATGCAATTCAGATCACCCAAATCTTGATCTGAGGCAGTTCTCTTCATATTGAGATAGCGAAGTTGTTAATAGCTTTTCAATTTTGGTCATTCTAGTTAAATTCTATGCTTTAGTCTTTGCTAGGTGTTGATGAGAGCAGAAAGAGAGCACGAAGATTTGAACTATTGCCATGGCTCAATCTGAATTTTTGAAATTATGGTTCCAGGCCTTTGTCTCTTTCTGATGGAGACGGGGCACAAGCAAAATACCTTCTCAATGTAAGTCATGAACACCATTGTCAAATGGTTTGCAAGTCATCAAGAGAGTGAGAAAGAGACTGAGAAGTTTTGAAATATTGACGCGGCTCAATCAGAATGCCGGATACTGTGATCTCTGGCTTCTTTTTCTGATTGAGACGGGGCAATAGCTCAATACCTTTTCAATTTTAGTCACCGTCGGCACGTTCCTTGCTCAAAGCATTTTCCAGTCTGTCAAGATACAAGAAAGAGATTGAGAAGTTTTGAAATATTGGCACATCTAGGCCTGTCTCTTTCTGATGGAGATGAAGCAAAAACACAATACCTTCTCAATGTAAGTCACGAACACCATTGTTAAATGGTTTGCAAGTCATCAAGAGAACTAGAAAGAGACTGAGAAGTTTTGAAATATTGACGCGACTCAATCAGAATGCCTGACACTGTGATCTCTGGCTTTTTTCCTGATTGAGACGGGGCAATAGCTCAATACCTTCTCAATTGTAGTCGTGTTTGGCACATTCCTTGCTCAAAGCATTTGCCAGTCAGTCAAGATACAAGAAAGAGATTGAGAAGTTTTGAAATATTGCTGCATCTCAACCAGTGGATTCCAGGCGTTTGTCAATTTCTGACGGAGCAAAAGCACAATATCTTCTCAATGTAAGTCACGAACACCACTGTCAAATGGTTTGCAAGTCATCAAGAGAGCGAAAAAGAGACTAAGAAGTTTTGAAATATTGACGCAGCTCAATCAGAATGCTGGATACTGTGATCTCTGGCTTCTTTTTCTGATTGAGGTGGGCCTATAGCTCAATAGCTTCTCAATTTTAGTCACGTTCGGCACGTTCCTTGCTCAGAGCATTTGCAGTCAGTCAAGATATAAGAAAGAGATTGAGAAGTTTTGAAATATTACCACATCTCAACCAGAATAACTGCTAATGCAGTTTCGGGCTTCTGTTCCTGATTGAAATGGTGCAATATCTCAGTACTTCCTCAATGTGAGTTAACCTACTTCATATAATCTTTTGCTTTTTCTCAATGAAAACAAATAGCTTGTTTCTTGCTATGAATTAAAAACAGATATATAGAAGTATGGTTTTGCAGCTGATGAGGTAGAGGGTATATAGACACTAAAGAGAGAAAATGAATCATTTTACGTTATCAGAAAACAAAATTCAATTAACAAGGAGAGAGTGAGATGTTCTACATTAAAAAAAAAAAACCCAAAATTCAAAATGCCCACCCTACTGAATTTGACCGAGCTTTCTGATTGAGAATTGTGACAAAGTCACTCAGTGAAAAGAAAAGACAGTCACGAACTATAGTTGAATTGAAACCAGAAAAAAATAAAAAAAAATAAATAAATAAAAGAAAAGAGAATTTTCAAAGATGTTCGATACTTGAAATTTGGCCATAGGAAGGGTGGATTTATAGGGTTGGAGGAGGCGCCCCTCATAACTCCATCCCCTCAAAATGGTGGTCAAAACATAAAGAGGCCCAAGATATCCGGTCTTTTACAGGATGGTTTTTCTGAAAATAAGAGGTGGTAACACGCTCACCGAAAACTAATAAATAGAGGAAAGAAAGGTGCATGCGCGCCCAACACAATAATAGAAAAAAATTCAAATCATAAGACAATCTGTTTAATTGGAAGAAACTTGCCTGAATACAAGATTTTCAGACAACACCAAAGCAGACAAAAATTGTTCGAAAATAATATAAAAAATAAATAAATAAAATAAAATAGCTGGCATAGGGAAACGAAAAATTATGTAGGAAATACGCCTGAATTAATATGATATTTTTGATATGCTAGAATTAATTTGCCATTGCAAAATAAAAAGAGGTTTTGGACTATTTCTGATGGTGAAGGGTGCTAAGCCATTAATGGTTGGTCATATACACGCCATTGTTCTAAACTTAGTGAGGGATATATTTTGGGGCTTTCTATTTTGATTAAATGGATTAGTATTCCACATCATGTGGAATCTATACCATCCCTTTCTTTATAGCCTTCACTTGGAAAACAGAATCCGTTTTTATTAAAAGAAATTTCATATGATATTTACTAACTAAACACAAAATATCTAGCAATTTCATATCATTTATTTTCAAGATATAATTTGCTAGCACCTCCTCCATCCTTAAATGTTATCAAGGGAGGCTTAGTTGGGTGTGCAAGCTTGAAATTAGGGGTGGCAATGGACCATACTAGACCTGGGACCTGACGGGTATACCCGACCTCAGGTCCTGGTATGGTCCAAATTTTGGACCCAAATGCTATTCAGGTCCAGGTTCAGTCGGACCCGACCTGTACCGGTTGTCATAGGGTAAAATTATGGCATTCATGTGTCTTTAGGCGCATGCTAGGTGTTCATATTGTCACAATATAGGTAATATTTACAATATTATTGGCCATAAAAAGAAGCATATAGTCATAGGGTATATGATGGTAAGAAAAAGCGCAAAAGAAAAAAAAAAAATCATAGTCATAGTGTGGCAATGGATCTAATCAGACCAGGGACTCGACGTGTGGTCTGGGTACGATTTAGACCCGATGGGTCAGGGTACGAGTCCAAAATTTGGACCCGAATACTATTTAGGTCCAGGTCCAACTAGATCGGACATGTTGCCACCCCTTGTTGAAATGCCCTCCTATATGATGGATAGTTCCTTAAAATATTATTTTTTATTGTATTCTTCATGGGTACGGTCGTTAAAATGCCTGAGCTGGCCCTTAGGGTTTTCTGCTTGGCCTAGTTTGGGTCAGGTTTAGATTGCTCGTTAAGGTCCTGCAGACTAGGCTTGGGCTAGCAGTGGTCCAGTCATGCCTAGCCCAAATACTTTTAAGTAGATCCTACACATATTGAAAAATACATTTCCCACAATTATTTCGGTCCTACACGTTTTTTTTTTTTGGTTCCGGCTGGGCTTGAGCCTCGTTATCATGAATTCGAGTTGGCCCAGGCTAAGAACTAAATTATTGGATCGTGTTGGACAAGGTTTGGGCCAGGAAAAGCAGGCCCGTTAACAGCCCTATTTGTGGTTACATGTATCATCTATAACCATTTTACATCCATAGACATATTTTTCAGACTGAATTTAAAACAAGTTTTCTGAAACACGTCCCCTGCCCTTATGGGGCGCCACGCACAATAAGTTTTACATGTAATGAATTTGGAGGGAGTCTAAATTTTACATGTACAGTAACCTAATTGCAACTTCAAACAAAGTATAAGATAATTTTGGAGTCCCTCAAAGCATATGCCTTGGAACCATTTCTTGGCACCTATGTTATTAATGGCCTGGGAAAAATGTTATGAGCAAACCTACCCTCCTGTACTTACCCATATTATCATGCCAGTTGTGAAGGCCACAATATGTTGCTTCCTATGGTTATTAACAATGTATGGACTTAGAATAAGCATGTGGTACCCTATTGTCTTCCACTTCAAACCTATTTCCTAAACCTTGATGGGGATATTCAATCCATGAAATGAACTTCCCTAACTAGTAGAGAGGCCTGTTTTGAATCTAACAGAGGTTTTACGTCACAAACAAAAACACTCTAAAGATCTCTGTTGGCAGACACCGAAAGGTAACTGCTGCATGCAGACTGCGATGGAATAGGCTTACCATAACAAAGTGCAAGTAGACCATATGAAGAATCTTTATAGCATTTACAGTTCGGACCAAGAAAACTAAGTGGAGCTTTAGAACATGGGTCTGAATTACAACTAGAATTACAACTATATTTCGGTCACCATAAATTACGTAAGGAAATATCTATGGCGGACATTCCCCCAATGTTTTCCCATGCAAGTAGGCGGTTGCAGTTTAGGCGTCAAGGATACCAATTAAATTCGATAACAATGTGTGCATCAACCATAGGCCGCTGGTAATGATACTTCCAAAAATGGAATCCTGGTATTAATACTGAACAGGACAATGGACACTCCAAGGGAAATGTGTCCCAAGTAGGATGAATATTCTTTTTGGTAATTTAGTTAGATTCAAAATTGAAGAATACCTCCCTATGTGGATGAGCACATAGAAGAGTGTTTCCAAACATGGACACCCTCTAATGTGGAGTTTAACCCATTCCCCATAATAACAACCGCGAGGATGATGATCTCTCTAGTGAAGTTCCAATATTAAAGAAACAACTTTTGCTATTTATACAGTAAAACCTCAAGTACTTGAGCTTTCACTACCTACTGCTATAGGCCCAACATACAGAATTGCCTTAGGAACCAGTTCTAGCTATGTTCTGCTATAGACCTAATACAGCATTTCCTTAGGTGTCACTTTGATCATGTAGTGAAATCAACCTAGAAAACCCAAGAACCAACTTGTCTCATTCCATAAAGAGGAAAGCTATTTTAATTCAGCCGTAATTCATAAATCTGCAGATCACCAGAAAAGGAATCTTTCAGTCTTTCAATTGACAATTGCATATTTGAATTGACAATTGCTTAAAATTTTCCGATTTCATATACTTAAACTGTGGCACAAAATATGATTCCTGTTGTGATCAATTTTCAGTAACTAACAGGTTTCTATTACATGTTCAATTAATGAATGCACTGATCCAAATGTGCAGGCTGAACACTGCATAAAAATAAAGATCCTCAAATAGTGCTAAACTTTGTAACATTTTTCTTATCCATTGTAATCAGGACATGAGAATGGCCTGGTTACACAAGCATCTCTGTTGAGGACGACATATTGTAACAAAATTTGCCATTGTTATTCAATTTGAGCCATCTCATGGTGGGTGGTGCCCCATCAGTAAGAAAATAAATGAACACCGTAAATAATTCCAATGTAGCTATAATTACTAAGTATGGAGATACTGTTCCCAATCCCATATGCGTTGAACCAGTGTTTTAAAGAGTTGATTAGGGACTTGCCTGAGTCAACCAGCCTCAGGAATATGGCCAGTCACATGGCAATACAGTGTGACTCACCCAAGTCCTACTAGTTCTAGCCTTTTTAGTGTTTTTCACAATAGACTCGGGCTCAATACCCTAGAAATTCTCATCCTGAGTCAGCATTTAATATGCTGATCTGAACATGGAGAAGGAACTAACCCAGTTTTCTCGAGCTAAGTATCTTGATAGAAATGAGCATGGTCACCTTATCTGAGGTGAATCGTTCATTTGAATAAAGGCTTATGAGCCGGTTCGGCATTTACTTGCCTCACGGATGTCAACCTAGCATTTCATTATTATCGATTAATATCTTTTAATCCTACTACTAAATTTCCAATGGGAGGAAACATTGAGATCGGGGATATTTGTAAGAATCCAGTCTTGAAAACTTGTGAACTACCAAAAAGAAGAATAATGATTGGAGCTCTTGAAGACAACTCATGCACCTGTATGTCATCAAAGTAGGACTTCCTCAGATTTTCCATCGTGTAGCGCGAGAGATCATCTTTCAGCATTGCCCCCAGGTTATTAGCTACCCATTTAATGCAATTAACATTAAAATAGCAACCACCTTTGGCCGCATTCCTTTTAATGGATATGCACATTAATTCAGCCATGATTCATAAAACTACAATTCCTCAAAGAAGCTATTTCTCAATCGACAAATGCTGACAAAGGTTGACAGCTATCATGCTAAATCCTTTTAACTCCCATAACAGTGCACTATATGGTTTCATTGTTTGATTGACAGATTAAATCATTGTGAAAGACAGATTAAATCATTGTGAAAAGATAATTGCATAATTGTGCCATTAAATATAGATAATTACATGAGTCTTCCATTAAATAGGTCAAAATGCTGGTGAAATTCTGGTCCTCTGAACACTGAGGGAGAAAAAGAATAAATACATATTCAAATTCCTCCACATTCTGAAACATTACAGACAGCAAATCCTTGGAATTCAATGTACAAGAGAGAGGTCGCTTGGGCATATACAATAATGGGAACCATCTCACATCAGAGATTTTTCCTTATCATCATTGTGACCCATCTGGTGGAGGAGGGTGATGCCTCATTATCTTGAAAACAAATAAACAAACAAAAATAGCTCATGTCATAAGTCCATAGTATGAAGATGGGATAGCTTAATTTCTGTTTCTTATTTACGCAAAATAAACTGAACTTGTCCCAATGGGTTTTACCTACTATATTCCTTCAGTGATGAACCCCAAAACTGGTGCTATCAACTTCAAATATTCTTAAGACTACTGCATATACTTACCAATTATATCTATGAAACAGCATTCTAGTTGTTTCTTCTATTAAATTCTATGACGTTCACCTATTAAGACGTGGCACTGTTAGTGACTAGGCTTGGGTCATTTCCTTTTGCTTTTCGTTAGGTTAGTCAACGTAGGATTGAATTCTTAGATATTAGTTCACACAATTCTAACAACAATTCTAACTTAAACCTTCAAGCAATGCCCTAATCTTGATTAATCTTATGTGCCACCAGATATTTACATCCTTTAGAGATGTAGGTACTGGTTCATAGTTCATACTTCCCTGATTCGAGGATGTTAACCTACTATTTCAACTATTGTTTAGGTCTAATCACATCTACTCCTATAGCATTGAAATGAGAAGATTTAGTTTAAATTCATAATCACCATAGCATTTGAATCTAGAGCACAAAGAATCTTGTCTAATTTTGAAATGCAAGAGCCAAATGGCCAATGCACAATTCCCCAGCATCTCATTTTAGGTTCAGGGGTAGAGACTGCTATTTTTGTTGTTTACGAGCGAGGAAAATCCTATAGAAGGAACACAAGGCACATTTTTTAATAAACAAGAATTGTTGAGAAAAAAAATATACTACTTCTTGATCACATGTATTGTTTTAGAGGTGAATTGCACATTTTGCAAATTACAAAGAGAATATGTATTTGATTGTTTGATATTCTAAACTCTTTTGCAGAACTTAACATTGCTCCATTGTGTTAGGTGTTCGTTAATCTACACAGTTTTACATATTGGGTGTGTGTGGTCATTAAAGGTCTTATGAGTGCTTGTAATTGAACTTTTGATATAATAGAACATGAACTCAGCGGGATTGTGGTCTTGTGTGGATCATACTAAACAAACGATGTTTGCTGGTACCTGATTGAGCTTGATGATCTAGGCAGTCGGTTGGAAAAACCCATGTTACCTGAGCATAGAAAATAAACTGATAAGGGTTATAATGTGTCATCCCTGATGAGGTCGAAGTATGCCTAGATGAATGAGTCCAGGAATTGTGTGACCCTTGCATGTGGTGGAGGCCTTTAGAGAGGGGCCAAAGCCTCATCCACATACCATCACACGACATGCACATATGAGCTTATGCATGTACAAGAGATTACCCATATGCACCATAAAGCTGTGTTCACATTAGGTCTAGGTGACATTGGTATGTCTCTAGGGGAGAACCTGAAATCCACATATTGGGATTATGACCCCTTGGTTATTGGCTAGACTTTGGTGACCCACTAATAAGCCCATGCATAGACTGTGGATTATGGGCAACATTGGATCAATTTGAGAAAGTAAGTGCGGACCGTAGTCTACAGTAAAAGGTGGAGTGCCCGGTATTTATTTATTTATTCCTAGACCATATGGATCATTTTCCCATAAAAAATATTTAATTATATTTTTTTAGTGCTATATGATTTTTATAATTGTGTTCTGAATCCTTAATATATTTTATTTATGAAAATTGGATTTATAAAAATAGAGATATTGATTTAATTATTCAAATTGGATTTTATGAATTTCTAAAAATTATAAATTATTTTAAATAATTTTAATATTGCATGGGAGACC
>NW_006495273.1:6180783-6206692 GCF_000471905.2 Amborella trichopoda | reverse complement strand
ACACCCCTACGTAACGTAATTCTCTCTCTCTCTCTCTCTAGTTTGTAAAACGGGGGGGGCACGTCCCATCTCTTGAGATTCTCTCTCTCCTTTGACCAAAATAGGGGGCATGCCCCACATAGAAAGACACTCTATCTCATCTCCCATCTCTCATGGCCTAAAGGGTTAGGGTTTTAGTGAACAGATGTTATCTCTCTCAACTAGGTTGTCAACGGGTTAAGCTTTAGTTCGGGATCCAAGTTTTTAAAAAGAGTTCATGTTCCATTTGAGGGTTTGGCCTAATTGTTTTTCCAATATTGAGATTTAAGGTTGACCATTGATCCTGTGCCATTGGAAGGTGGTGACTCGGTGTGGGGTATAATAAGCCCGGTCGAGATAATCTCTGGTTTTGTTTTTTGTCATATTTATCTCTTGTACCTTTTTGTTATTCTCAAGCATAGCATTGTGATTTTCTTTGATTATTAAAAGAAAGATTTTAAGTGGTATCAAGTTTTTGATCCTAGATTTGTTTTTTTTTATTTCTTTTCAAGTCAATTAAATTGTAATGGATTACTTGTGAGGGATATTAGCTGAAAAAAAATAAAAAAAGAAAAGAAAAAAAAAAGATATAAGTCCAAACTTTCATTGCACGCCAACATTATTGCAGGGTACATCCCAAGGACGAAGACCTAATGAACTGGGTTAGATTTATTTTAATTTTTTATACAATTTTACCATATTGATTTGCTTCTTAGATGTGGTTTTAAAGGACTTTCACGACGGATATCTATGATATAAGTAATGAAACCAATTTATTTATTTAAGCTAATGCATACAATTCTTCAATTGTTATGAAAAGCTTAGGTCGTAAACGTTGTGCAATTACAGTCTGTTGTGTGTGTGAGAGAGAGAGGGCTTAGGTTTGGACATTAGGGATGTGTTATAAAAATGGATCCAGTTTCATCATTTAAAGATATTTGGTTGTGAATGCTTTGTGCATTTATCAGAAAATCATAGAGACAAACTTGTTAAAATGATCCATTAAATGTATATTCATGGGATATTCGCCTATCAAAAAGTGTTACAAATGCTATGACCCAAAAACCACACGAATGTATGTTTTTCGAAATGTTGAAGTCAATGAACAAATTCTTTATTTTCAAACTTATAAGCCTCAAGGGAAGATTAGTAAGACAACCTCTACCCAAATATTTCATCCTCAAGAGGAAATAATTCCTCCTCAAGATTTTCAGCCAAGACGGTCTAGTCGTATTAGTCAACCTCCTCTAGGTTTAAAAGATTATTATACATATCATGTTACGGAAAGTCGGTATCTTTGCCAGGGTGGTATTGGCCGGTGAATTATATACTGCCTCACAAGGTCAGGTTATTAACAGTGTACTCAGCTAGAGCAGTGATTGAGAGAGAGAGAGAGAGAGAGAGTTGGGGAGAGACTTGTTTGTGAGTTTCAGTTTGTACATATAGGGTGTGCTCCTGTGCTGTAAACATGAATACGGTTTTAGGTGTAAAATTTTTTGTTGCGAATTTGTGTAAGAATAATAATTTGTAGTGCATGTTTGACATGGCCGCATTTTCAAAAGTTTTTGAGATATGAGGCATAGGATTCTGCCAGGAATGCATAAGCTTGAATTGCATTTTTGGCATCAAATTTCTACGAGTTTTTGTTTGTTATTTGCAGTGGTATGCTCATGATCTTTACAGGTATGTTATGCGTCCAGCCCATTCAATGTCGATGAAACCTTCCATCTTTTCTTGAAGATGATTAGCACCTTCGTGTTCGACTCATGGTCATCATCACCTCCTCTCATGATACAATTGGATTGCAACCACAAGGGCATTCCTAAATGCTCTAGTACAGGTGACAAAGAGGTGCTCATCATATTGATCCTTACGCGAATGGTTGTAGAAATAGAGAGAAGAAACAGATAAAGAATTTCTGATCTATCAAATAAAATGCATAAAACTGACATTTCGGGCTACTATTTCTAGGATTGAGATGAGGCGATTGCTCAATATATTCTTGCTGTAGGTCAAGCACCACAAATTACTTCCTCAACTTTTGGCTCTCATTGAAGAAATTGACATGTTTTAACCCATTGCCATGGCTCAATAAAAATTCCAAAGATTGTGGCTTTGATCTTTTATCAATTTGAGACGAGGCCATAGCTCAAAACCTTGTCCATTTAAGTCAAAACCGTGTCCATTTTAGTCACATTTAAGAGAGAAAAAAAGCAGAATTAGGAGTTTTGAGCTATTGCTATTGCTCAAATAGAATGCCAAAAACAGTGATTTCATGTTTATGGATCAGATTGAGATGGGGGAGTAGCTCAACACCTTCCCAAGGAAGAAGGAAAAAGAAAATAAAACAATTTCTCAATGCATGTCAAGCTTCGTGCCTTGATCCAAGGAAGAAGGAAACATAAAATAAAATGAAGAAGGAAAATAAATAAAGAAAATATTCCCTCTCTTTGTTTACAAAGGAATCCATCTAACAAAAATCTTCTCCTTTTTAATTTATTGTCCAAGACTTCCATATTTATAAAATAAAACCCTAGAGCACAAAACATAACCACTAATAAATCCTAGAACTTCATTTAATTAAAAATTAAATTTCTAAGTGGACCTACAAATCTCTTTAGCAAAAAATATAAAAGTGACAAACAAATAAAAGACAAAATAACCCTAAACCCAATTTTGATCTTCCTATAAATATTAAAATAATAAGTAGAAAACCCTAACTACATCCTTCTCTCATAATTGAGATAAGCTCGACCTTGAACTTGTTTGTAGGGTTTATTTCACATGATGCAACTTTTGGTCGTAATTCATTAAACTTTGTAGTGGTATTGGTTTTTTCAGCATCTTTCCACAAGTGGTATCCAATATATTCAAGTTTTTCCTCCCACTAATCTTGAAGATTGAGACTTGGTGCCCGATCGACTGGATTACATGTACCCTCCTCTTGGTGACCAGTATTTTCGATCATTGCAAAAGCTGAGCGATTTCAATAACATCTCCTCAAATTTTCTCTCATTGAACTTCACCTTTCTAGACCCAAACATTTTTTATTATTTGATTTTTTGTTATTGACTAATAGCCTCTATGATTTGTAGTAGTATATCCTTATCGCAAGAACCGGTTTTGATGAAATTGTGAGGAAGGATCTTTTTTAATTTTGATTTTAATTGATACATGGAACAAGGAAAAAGAAATTTAGGTGTGGCAATGGGCTGAGTGGCCCGAGCTAACTAGCTCGACCCTACAAAAATTAGATCTTGCACTGCAAAATGTCGCCTGAGGACAAGGTCTGAGCCAAGGCCGTCCCATTTTGGCCTGGCCTAGCTCTCTTTTTCTTTATATTTTTCCCTTCTATTCGTTTTTTTTTTTTAGCCTGGCCGAGCCCAGATAAGCTAGGATTGGGTCTATGTTACCCTATGCGGACAAGGGCTGGGGTAGGGGTCAGGGCTAGGACCGGGTCTATGCTGACCCTATGGGAACTAGGGCCAGGGTGCATAAACACAAAAGAAAAAGAAGAGGCAAAAGAAAAAGGGGGAAATAAATATAAGGAAAAGGCGAGAGACTGTAAATCTCTCTTGGTTTGTAAACAAGTCAAACCCAAAAAATCTTTTCGTAAGACCCAAAATCAGTACTTCTTATCCAACACTATTACAAAAGAAAACCTTAAAATTCTGATTTGTTTAAAAACTTATCACAAATTAATCCTAAACTTTAATTTATTTAAATATTAAAGTCCAAGTCTACCCTTCAATTCTCTGTAACAAAAAACACAAAATAACTATAAAATAAAAAAATTGAAAACCCAATAACCCCTAACCCAATATCATTCTTTAGAAAAGAAAAAAAAAAAACACTGCAAATTTCCTTGCTCATGTCTTTTTGGCCTTCACTAAAAAGTGAGGAGAGGGAGACTCAGAAGATTTGAAACTTTATGCAACACAGATCACCTAAATCTTGATTTGAGGCATTTGTCTCCTCATATTGAGATATAGAAGTTCTTAATAGCTTTCAATTTAAGTCAATCTTGTTAAATTCCATGCTTTAGTATTTGCCAGGTGTTGGTGATAGCAGAAAGAGAGCAAGAAGATTTGAACTATTGGCATGGCTCAATTTGAATTTTTAAAATTGTGGTTACAGGTCTTTGTCTCTTTCTGATGGAGACAGGCAAAAGCACAATACCTTCTCAATGTAAGTCATGAATGCCATTCTCAAATGGTTTGCAAGTCATCAAGCGAGAGAGAAAGAGACTGAGAAGTCTTGAAGTATTGCCGCGACTCAATCAGAATGCCTGAAACTGTGATCTCTGGCTTTTTATCCTGATTGAGACGGGGCAATAGCTCAATACCTTCTCAATTTTAGTTTCATTCGGCATGTTCCTTGCTCAAAGCATTTGCAGTTAGTCTGATACAAGAAAGAGATTGAGAAGTTATGAAATATTGCCACATCTTAACCAGTGGCTCCAGGCCTTTGTCTATTTCTGATGGAGACGGAGCAAAAGCACAATACCTTCTCAATGTAAGTCACGAACACCATTGTCAAATGGTTTGCAAGTCATCAAGAGAGCTAGAAAGAGACTGAGAAGTTTTGAAATATTGGCACGGCTCAATCAGACTGCCGGATACTGTGATCTGTGGCTTATTTTTCTGATAAAGATGGGCCCATAGCTCCATGCCTTCTCAATTTTAATTGCATTCGGCACGTTTGTTGCTCAGAGAATTTGCAGTCAGTCAAGGTACAAGAAAGAGATTGAGAAGTTTTGAAATATTGCCACATTTCAACCAGAATAACTGCTAATGCAGTTTCCGGCTTCTGATTGAAATGGAACAATATCTCAATACTTCCTCAATGTGAGGCAACCTACTCCATCTAATCTTTTTCTTTTCTCAATGAAAACAAATAGCTTGTTTCTTGCTATGAATTGAAGACAGATATATAGAAGTATGGTTTTGCAGCGGATGAGGTAGAGGGGATATAGAGATTAAAGAGAGAAAATGAATCATTTTTTCTTATCAGAAAACAAAATTCAATTAACAAGGAGAGAGTGAGATGTTCTACATTTAAAAAATGTAGAACATCATTTCACTCTCTGAATTCGACCGAGCCAACTGAATTCGACCGAGCTTTCTGATTGAGAATTGTGACGAAGTCACTCGGTGACAAGAAAAGAAAATAACGAAATACAAATGAATTTTAAAAATAAAAAAATAAAAAAAATAAAAAAAAAATTATGAAAGGAGAGATTTCAAAGATGTTTGATGCATGAAATTTGGCCAAAGGAAGGGTGGATTTATAGGGGTGGAGGAGACGCCCCTCATAACTCCATCCCCTCAAAATGGTGGTCAAAAAATAAAGAGGGCCAAAATATCCGGTCTTTTACAGCATGGTTTTTCTGAAAATAAGAGGTGGTAACACGCTCACCGAAAACTAATAAATAGAGGAAAGAAAGGTACATGCACCCAACACAATAATAGAAAAAAATTCAAATCATAAGACAATCTGTTTAATTGGAAGAAATTTGCTTGAATACAAGATTTTCAGACAACACCAAAGCAAACAAAAATTGTTCGAAAATAACATAAAAAATAAATAAATAAAGAAAATAAAATAGCTGGCTTAGGGAAAAAAAAAAAGTATAAAGGAAATACGCCTGAATTAATATGATATTTTTCATATGCTAGAATTAATTTGCCATTGCAAAATAAAAAGAGGTTTTGGACTATTTCTAGCGGTGAAGAGTGCTAAGCCATTAATGGTTGGTCATATACACGCCATTGTTCTAAAGTTAGTGAGGGATTATATTTTGGGGTTTTCTATTTTGATTAAATGGATTAGTATTCCACATCATTTGGAATCTATACCATCCTTTTCTTTTTAACCTTTACTTGGAAAGCAGAATCCGATTTCATTAAAAGAAATTTCCTATGATATTTACTAAATAAACACAAGATATCAAGCAATGTCATATCCTTTATTTTCAAGATATAATTTGCTAGCACCTCCTCCATCTTTAAATGTTATCAAGGAACGCATAGTGGGGTGTGCAAGCTTGAAATTAGGGGTGGCAATGGACCAGACTAGGCTTGGGACCAGATGGGTATACCCGACCTCAGGTTCGGGTATGGTCCAAATTTTGGACACGAATACTATTCGGGAGTGGGTCAAGTTGGTCCCAACCTGTACCGCTTGTCATAGGGTAAAATGATGGCAATCATGTGTCTTTAGACGCACGTTAGGTCTTCATATTGTCACAATCTTGGCAATATATACAGTATTATTGGTTATAAATAGAAGCACATAATCATAGGGTATATGATGGTAAGAAAAACGGCAAAAGAAAAAAAAAAGGTTCATAGTCATAGGGTAGCAATGGATCCGATCAGTCCAGGACCTGATGGGTCAGGGTACAGGTCCAAAGTTTGGACCCGAATACTATTTAGGTCTGGGTCCAAGTCAAACCGGATCGAACCTGTTGCCACCCCTTGTTGAAATGCCCTCCTATGTGCTGGATAGTTCCTTAAAATATTATTTTTTATTGTATTCTTCATGGGTATGATCATTAACAGGCCCGAGCTGGCCCATGGGGTTTTCCCCCTGGCCCAGTTTGGGTCAGGTTTGGATTGCTTGTTAAGGTTCTGCAGGCTACGCTTGGGCTAGCGGTGGTCTAGTCATGCCTAGCCCAGATATTTTTAAGTAATTTTTACATATATTGAATAATACATTTCCCACATTTATTTAGGTCGTAGGCTATTTGTTTTTGGTTCCGGCTTGGGTCGGGCCCCGATATCATGAATTCGGGCCAGCCGAGGTCAAGAACTAAATTATTGGACCGTGTTCGACCAGGTTTGGGCCAGGAAAAGCAGGCCCATTAACAGCACTATTTGTGGTTTCATAAATGATATATCATCTATAACCATTTTACATCCGTAGACATATTTTCCAGACTGAATCTAATGCAAGTTTTCTGAAACATGTCCCCTGCCCTTATGGGGTGCCACACACAATAATTTTTACATGTAATGAATTTGGAGGGAGTCTAAATTTTACATGTACAGTAACCTAATTGCAACTTCAAACAAAGTATAAGATAATTTAGGAGTCCCTCAAAGCATATGCCTTGGAACCATTTCTTGGCACGTATGTTATTAATGGCCTGGGAAAAATGTTATGAGCAAACCTACCCTCCTGTACTTACCCATATTATCATGCCAGTTGTGAAGGCCACAATATATTGCTTCCTATGGTTATTAACAATGTATGGACTTAGAATAAGCATGTGGTACCCTATTGTCTTCCACTTCAAACCTATTTCCTAAACCTTGATGGGGATATTCAATCCATGAAATGAACTTCCCTAACTAGTAGAGAGGCCTGTTTCGAATCTAACAGAGGTTTTAGGTCACAAACAAAAACACTCTAAAGATCTCTGTTGGCAGACACCGAAAGGTAACTGCTGCATGCAGACTGCGATGGAATAGGCTTACCATAACAAAGTGCAAGTAGACCATATGAAGAATCTTTATATCATTTGCAGTTCGGACCAAGAAAAACTAAGTGGAGCTTTAGAACATGGGTCTGAATTACAACTATATTTCTGTCGCCATAAATTACGTAAGGAAATGTCTATGGCAGATGTTCCCCAACTATTTGCCCATGCAAGTAGGCGGTTGCAGTTTAGGAGTCAAGGATACCGATTAAATTCAATAACAATGTGTGCATCAATCTTAGGCCACTGGTACTGATACTTCCAAAAAGGGAATCCTGGTATTAACACCGAGCAGGACAATGGACACTCAAGGGAAATGTGTCCCAAGTAGGATGAATATTCTTTTTGGTAATTTAATTAGACACACAATTAAAGGATACCTCCCTATGGGGATGAGCACATAGAAGAGTGTTGTTAAACATGGACACCCTCTAATGTGGAGTTTAACCCATTCCCCATAATAACAACCGCGAGGACGATGATCTCTCTAGTGAAGTTCCAATATTAAAGAAACAACTTTTTCTATTTTATGCACTAAAACCACGAGTACTTTGAGCTTTCACTACCTACTGCTATAGGCCCAACATACAGAATTGCCTTAGGGACCAGTTCTAGCTATGTTCTGCTATAGACCTAATACACAGCATTTCCTTAGGTGTCACTTTGATCATGTAGTGAAATCAACCTAGAAAACCCAAGAACCAACTTGTCTCATTCCATAAAGAGGAAAGCTATTTTAATTCGGCTGTAATTCACAAATCTGCAGATCACTAGAAAAGGAATCTTTCAGGCTTTCAATTGACAATTGCATCTTTGAATTGACGATTGTTTAAAAAGTTTCAAGATTTCATGCAAAAGTTTATTACTTTAATTTGTGGCACAAAATATGATTCCTGTTGTGATCAATTTTCAGTAACTCCCAGGTTTCTATTACATGTTCAATTAATGAATGCGCTGATCCAAATGTGGAGGCCGAACAATGCATAAAAATAAACATCCTCAAATAGCGCCAAACTTTGCAAAATTTTGCTTATCCATTGTAATCAGGACATGAGAATGGCCTGGTTACAGAAGCATCTCTGTTGAGGACGACATCTTGCAACAAAGTTTGCCGTTGTTATTCAATTGGTGGCATCTCGTGGTGGGTGATGCCCCATCAGTAAGAAAGTAAATGAACACCGTAAATAATTCCAGTGTAGCTCTAATTTCTAAGTATGGAGATGCCGTTCCCAATCCCATATGCTTTGAACCAGTGTTTTAAAACTCTGTGAGTTGATTAGGGACTTGCCCGAGTCAACCTGCCTCAGGAATATGGCCAGTCACAGGGCAATAAATGTTACTCACCCAAGCCCTACTAGTTCTAGCGTTTTTAGTGTTTTTCACAATAGACTCGGGCTCAATACCCTAGAAAGTCTCGCCCCGAGTCAGCATTTAATATGCTGATCTGAACATGGAGAAGGAACTGATCCGCTTTCCTCGAGCTAAGTCTTGTGATAGAAATGAGCATGGTCACCTTATCTGAGGTGAATCGTTCACTTGAATAAAGGGCTTATGAGAAGGTTCGGCATTTACTTGCCTCATGGATGTCAACCTAGCATTTCATTATTATGGATTAATATCTTTTTAAATCCTATTACTAACTTTCCAATGGGAGGATCGGAGATATTTTTAAGAATCCAGTCTTGAAAATTTGTGAACTACCAAAAAGAAGAACAATGATTTGGAGTTCTTGAAGACAACTCATGCACCTGTATGTCATCAAAGTTGGACTTCCTCAGATATTCCATCGTGTAGCGTGAGACATCATCATTCAGCCCGACTTGGGCCTAGCCCAGTCCTATTCCTTGGGGCCACATATTATTGCCTAGATCCTAAAATTTAAAAGCTAAGCCAGGCAAGGCGACCCGGCCCATTGCTCCCCTGAATAGGTTGGTGCAACTCGAGGAGTTTGAGCCCGTGCAAAAGACCAAATGCCTCCTTGTTAAACCCACAAAGCTGGAGGGGTCCAAGCAGGAGAAAAGGAACTTTTCCAAATGGTCTCTAGATATCCCATCATATCAATTGCACAGGTTTTTTTTTTAGAACTTCCATCAAAATTTAATTTTAAAAGCCCTATTAAAATGGGGTCTATTTATTTGACTTGGTTCTCATCAACTAGGGTATATGAAAAATCACCAAGTGACCCTTGAAATCTGGTAGACGGAAATATGAACATTCTTTCTGACAATTGCCCAGAAAATAACATAGGCCTATAGCTTACTAGATAGAGGCTCTCTACCTGAAAACTCTGTCATTCGCAACCTCATTTGCTCAGTAGGAAAATATTTATAGAAGAATGCCTTTTTTTTTCCTTTTTCTTCGTTCTTCCTCTTTTTTATTTTTGATTTTTGATTTTTTATTTTTGATTTCTGATTTCTGATTTCTTATTTCTTATTTCTTATTTCTTATTTCTTATTTCTTATTTCTTATTTCTTATTTCTTATTTCTTATTTCTTATTTCTTATTTCTTATTTCTTATTTCTTATTTCTTATTTCTTATTTCTTATTTCTTATTTCTTATTTCTTATTTCTTATTTCTTATTTCTTATTTCTTATTTCTTATTTCTTATTTCTTATTTCTTATTATTTCTTATTTCTTATTTCTTATTTCTTATTTCTTCTTTCTTATTTCTTATTTCTTATTTCTTATTTCTTATTTCTTATTTCTTATTTCTTATTTCTTATTTCTTATTTCTTATTTCTTATTTATTAGTTATTATTTCTTGTTTTTATCTTTTATCTTTTATCTTTTATCTTTTATCTTTTATCTTTTATCTTTTATTTTTTATTTTTTTAAGTGTTGTCGGTAGAAATGGAACCTACGACATATATGACTATGTTCCTTGAAGCACCTTATCTAGAGACCCCAGCCATGCAAAAGGTTGGACCATCTTTCATTAGCACCTTTTATTTTGGTTTATCCCAAGGTGGGTGGTGTTGTTTGTAGTGCACCTCCTCTAAATTTTTTAAGGAGAATCATATCCCTGGATCCTTAAGTATCAAATTTATATGTTATTTTGTTGATTTGTTAGTTAATGATGTGACAAAAGTGGTTGCAAGATTAAAAGTACAGGCGAAACATTGTTAATTGGGATGGGAGATTACAGTGCGCCGATAAACAAACCCATGAACCTGTTGCAATTCTTATGCAAAAGCATTTTGGGCACTCAAATTTTTCGACCAATGTTTATTGATTCCTTTTACGTAGTTATATTAAAAAGCACTACGCACACTATATGGTGCCTTCTCTTACAAGCTTTTGAGAGATTCATGATTGCCTAATTAGTAAGATTATTTTATATATAAATAATATTTTAAGAGCACATATTTCATGCTTCCTCAAGAGCATAGTTTACTTGTACTCCCTTGCTCAGAAGGCCAACTTAGGAGAATTTTGTCGATCTGGAATTTGGGGAACCACTTAAGAATTATTAGATGATTATTTTTAAAAAATAAAATACAATTTGAGTTTTCTAACACTTAGATCAATATCATCAGAGCTTTTTCTCAACTATTTGGGGTCTACTATCGATTCAGGTTTCATAGAAAGTTCTGGCAAAATTTTATGGTCTCTATTCAATTTCCAAGATATTATTTTATTCAAGTGCATAGAACGTATAATTAGAAGAAAAAAAAAATTCATCGAGGTTATGATTATTTTAAAAAAAATGAAATTTGAGTTTTCTAACTCTTAGATCATCATCATTGTAGTTTTTTCCCAACTATTTGAAGTTTGCTGCAAATTTAAGACTCATGAAAAGTTCTGGCAAAATTTTATATTGGCTGCCTACCTAACACAATCCACCACCTTTTGTTAGTCTTGGGACACGTTTAAAAAAGGTTTATGGCCATCATCCTTCTTAGATCATTTTCTAACACTTAGATCCCAAATCTAAATATGGATGGTATCTATTCAATCTCAAAATATTATTTTTTTCAAGTGCGTAGAGCGTATAATTGAGAAATCTTTTCAAGTCCCCAAAATTTGGGTTCCTAAAATTTATTCTACATAGGGTTTTAGTTGAGGGAGTATAAGACATTCTGCTCCCACAGGAGTACAATAACTTTTGGGCATATTTTAATGTATGATGTTGACGTGCTTGATTCAAAGCATTGTACAGTGCATGTCCTTTGATGAGGTTTATGGGTATGGATCTACCTGACATTGGCCTCCATTAAACTAGATTAAACAAATAAAAAGAAGGATAAGAATTAAAAAGGGGTCCTTTTTGACTCTTTAGATCCACTTAGTAGTTGGGTTCTTAAAGAAATTTTAATGTTGAACATACTAGTATGTTTTAAGAAGGCCACTTTGGTACCAAATTTTTTTTCCTTGGTGTCCTTAGTCTCACATTAATAGGACTAAAACAAACCCTAGTTATTTTGCAAAATAATCCTAAAAGGCAAAAACTATAAATATTTTTTCATAGGAAAACCTTTATGAGTCCTAGACATGTAGATATTTTTTCCTTCATGATCCATTTTTGAGATGTTGCTTATATTGGACAGCTCATCTCCCAACAAGGGACCTGTTCGGTTGAAAATATTGAACAGCTCCAAGGCAAAGCTTTGGAGATTTAAAAACTAATTTAAACAATTTTAAAAGATTTTTTTAAGTAGGTATGAGTGAAGTGGAGATTAAAAAGTAAACCCTCTAATATTATTTGATATCTTTTGACCCCCTTGATGAATTCGTAAAGAATTTAACCCTTTAATGATATTTTCCCTTTATGAAATATAAACAAACCAGCCCGGATCCATCCTTCATTCTAGGCTCTAAAAGCCTAGTGCCTTGTCCTAAGACTTATAAGCCTAAGAAGACTCAGAAGCCTCATAAGCCTAAACTAAGGGATTCTATTTTATGCCCTTCCATTCCTCTTTCTACCTAAACCTAAGACTAAGACCAAAGGAAGCCTAAGCCTAATAAAATAAGGTGATTTATACCACTTACATATGTTAAATAGTTAAATTCCAACTAAGAAATTTACGTAATTTCTCTTAAAAACTGTCAAAATCATCTAAAAATATATTAGTGACCACTGGTGTTTCTAATTTTTTATATTTTAACATTTTTTTATTTTATTTTTGCTGGTACCAAGTTGGCACCCAACTCGCCCCCAACTCCAGTGGCCTTCAGGGCAAAGCCAAGAAACTCGTTTGAATCCCTTTGCTTAGGCAAGTCAAAAACCCTATGAGGGAGTGTGACATGGAAGCAGACTTCGTTTTAAAATAAAGCGTGAAGAAAGTTTCTCTAAGCATCAATATTTTTTCCTGTCTAAATCTTCTATGAACAGGCTCAATTTTATGAGATTAGTATTTTCACGTGAAAAAACTCCCATATGTGATTAGGTGGGGGAGCTTTTTCAATTGATCCCGGTGTATTTTTTTACATCAATTGGTGTGAAAATACTTCCACATCTAATCAATTAAGGAAGTTTTTTCACACGAAATATTTCTCAAGAAGTATTGCCACAAGTACCAAACGTGCCCTGCATCAATTAAATATGACAAAAGGATGACCAATAGCATTTAGAAAATAAAAAAAAGAGAGGAATGAGCAATCAAAAACTCAAAACTGTGAAAGTCACCCTATGAGGCACTGTGACACAGAGATGAACTCTTGCACAAAAGAGAGTTTCTCTCAGATTTAGTTTTTTGTTTGTGTTTAGAGTCTTGTACATGTGGGCTCAATTCTGTAGCTTACTTTGTTGTATTTTGCTTTGGAAAATTAGTTATGTTATTTCAAAATAATAACACTTTTGTTTCATAAATAATTTTAAAAATACAAAGCCTTGGAAATGTTGTTTTGTCTTATTTATAAGGAAAATTTAAAATTGGATAGTAGAGGATGTGTCATTGTTCATGCACAAAGTCCAAAACAAAATTTTTTGAATGTTGTGATACACTTTCAGCTCTTGAATTCACATTCAATGGTTAAAAATAATTGTAACATCTTTGTACCAAAAATAAATGGTATCATAGTATACAATCGCTATTTATAAAAAGAGAAATGATGTGTCTTACATTGAACATATGGATGAGAGAAGACTTGTTTAAATGTTACTTTATCATCTTTACTTGTGATCTAATAATCAAAGTAGTAGAAGGCCCACACGCTAATGCAATCACATACGTGCGTATGCAAGGGTTCTTGATGGTACACTTGGTTTCTTTTTGCCGGAATAAGCATATCCATCAGCAAAACATATTCCGGTAATGTGCCCTCCTATAGAAGATTTGCTCCGATGTTTTATGCCCTGCTTGTTCTGGTGGATTGGCGCAATCCGGTGCTTGATGCCATCCTGCGGCTCTGATGGATTGGTGTGTTCTAGTACTTGTGGTCCGCCGTTTGAAAACATGTTTATAAAGTGTGACAGCCGGTCTTCTGGAAACATGTATGTAAACGTGTGACAGCGGTTACTCTTCGGAACCTGAACAGTTAACGTGTACATGTAACACATTGACGATTGAGATCTCAAGAAACGCAATTCTTGGCTTTTGAAGTCTATATGTAGAATGAGAAAAGCCATTTTTTCTCTCTATTTTGAGTACAAGTTTTAGGAGTTTTGTTTGAACTTTCTCTTTTTAAAACGAAGCAACTTCGATACTTTAGATCTTGCAATATATGTGTATTAGTATTGGCAAGATAGTTTCATCAATCATATGCTCCCATGTTTCATTAGTAATTGAAAAATATTGTCTGAAGAACACGATATATCGCGCTTTGGACAAGAGAGATTGAAATTTTCATGCTTCTATTGTCCTTTATTTTCCCTTGTTTCACTCTCCATTTCCAAGTACTTGTGCATATTTAAAAATAAAAAAAAATAAAAAATAAAAAAAACGAATGGTTTCAAAATTGGATGGGTACCAAATCAATCAAGGTTTTTTCAAGTTAAAACTAGCCCATCATCAGTCAAACAGATTAGATCGGATTTAAAAAATTATAAAAACAATAAACATAGTAATTTAAAAATATGAAGCCTATTAAAAAAAATTGCCAAACTTTATTTAACATGCCGCCAAAACCTTCAACCATTAATTTTGAGTTTTGGACCAAACCTAATTTTTGCTTTAGATTAAAAAGGTCAAACAATTGGCTTCGGACCAACTAAACTTGCTTTGTAATCCAATCTTGGATAACCATCAAACAAAAAAAAAAATGATTTAATAAGACTACAGCCCTCCCCACCGTCCATTACACCAGTGAATAAGAGAAACCGGGGCACCCAAAGCCCGGTTACCACTGCATTTTTTAAATTTGTGTTTTTTTTGGTTCTTTTTGCTCTTAAAATTACGTACCCTTCCATTGAATCGCTCTCCCTCTCCACTCTGATCTCCTCTCTGGTTCTCTCTTTGCCTCTCTTCCCTTCAAATCCCTCTCTGGTCCGCTTCAAAAATCAAAAGATTCATTACAATTTGCACTCTTGATTTTCTCCCTTCTCTCTGCATACTTCTCCATCTCCATACTTTTCTTCACTGTTGCTATAGCCAAAATACTTAATTAAAACCCATCTTCTAATTATGTTTCAATTCTAGTAATATAGAGTAAATCAATTTTTTTTTTTCAAGACGAGAACAGGTAGTAATTCTGATTAGAGTTTTTAGACTGGACCGATGTGACTCGGAATCGGATGAGTTACTCCTCTGAGTTCCGTGTTCCGATTTTCTATATATCTTATTATTCACGACTTTACTTCACCTGATTCTAAGTGGTCTTTCGGCCATCATATACAGTGTCGCAAGGAAAATAGACATCTTTTGTATTTTATTAAAGAAGGCAACATACTGTACTAATGTGCAAGGTGTTTTCAATACTGAAAATCTTTGTTATAGCTTTAAATATATTTTTATATTTATTTATAAAATTTAACGATTTAAAAATAGTGTAGATCAACATATCTATGAAAACTTAAAAATATTGAAAATTGACGGTCCAAAAACTCATTACAAAATACATTATTTCCAAAAGTTGAAATCTATTTTTTTCTCATAGCTATGTATCTTGATGTCAAGATGATCAATTTGAAGATGTTTGAGCATCAAAACAACCTCTTTTAGTGAAATTTTTGAGATAGGCCCTAATTTGGTTGTTTAGAGCCTCGGCTCTATATAAACTTTCCCTTTTATAAAAATTTTATTTACTTTTATTGTTCTTTTTTCTTAACATGACCTATGACCTGAACTCCTCAGAGTTACTCCGCTCCCGGCCGGGGTCCGAGTACCTTGCCCGAGTGGATTTTTGTGTGCAAGAGTAAATAAAAAGAGAGCACATGAATCAAAATTGTGCAAAGTCACTGTCTGAGACGTAACAAAAGAGAAGAACACCCTTTTTGTAAATTTTCAGCGCATGTACTATGCTCCCGGTCGGTGTATATTGTACATCGACTACCTCGATTAGAATATTCACTTGTGAAGATTGTTTCAGTCTGAAATTTTGGGACTCGCTTAAGAATACTAGATTAAAATTTTATTTTTGAAATTTTTAAATTTAAATTTTATGAAAACTGAGATCTCACTCTCTAAATATTAGAGGGTCTGTCTTCAATCTTTAAGATATTGTTTTTTTCAAGTGCATAAAGACTGCAATTGGAATTTTTTTATTGGGATTAGCATGTCGCTTGAAGAGGTTACTATCAAAGGGAGTAAATGGACAGTATGCGTATACGCCTACATGAGTATAAACTCATTTGGCATTTTATAAAGTTGTATTTTCGCAACAATTATAGAAAATATACATTAGTGAAAATAATAAGAAAAAAAAAAGAACATAGGAGTCACGGTTATGAATAGGACGTGTTCCATCAGCACGGGTCATAAAAAAACAAAGGCTTAGGCTATAAAATGTGACTCAAAGGCTGTGCCATGCTTGAGCCACCACAGCCAGAAGGCAGGGCTAGGCCGGGCCGAGTCCACCACAGAGCCAGTCCGGCCCTCTTTTTTTTTATTTTTACTTAATTTTATTTGGCCCAACCCAACTTAGCATGGACTAAAGCCGGGCGTAAGCCAAGGCTTTCAAGCCTGGTAGGGCATGGGCCAGTTGGGGACAAGGGCCCGGTCCGTTTGTGAAAGGTCTTCCGCACAATAAACGAATTTGTAGCCGGCAAGTCAACCTCAACTTGGCGTTTCTCGGAGGAATATAGTGACATCATCATTACACTTTGTCTCAAATAAAGATATCTCTCTCCGCCCTCCCCCTATTGAATTATATATATATATATATATATATATATATATATATATATATAGTTTTTATAAGGTCGCAATATTAAACAATTTACGTGATTTCTATAAGGTTGCAACCTTAAACAATCCAATTAAAGCGTATCTTCAAATTTTATCTTGACATATAATTTTGTTATAAAAAAATCTTAAGATTTTTTTAAAATCTATTTTTATATCTAATTAGAAAAGTTTAAACTCAAGAAATGGTTAAAATCAAGTAGATCTACAAACATATGGAAATCTTGAAAATGGACGGTCTAGATAATGTGTTGCAAGATGCACTATTTCATGGACTCAAAAACTTTTTTTTTTTCATATTCACTCCATGTAGTGATTGTGATGATCAATTAGAGGGTTTTTTAACATTAAAACAACATTTTTCGATAGATTTTTAAGGTGCTTCTGTAATTCTACATTTTAAGGTCGCAACCTTATATAAACTTATGAGTAATGATCCTATGGGAACCTCTCACACCCATGTGTAGGACCCCAAAGGATCACCATTAAATTTGGTACACATCTCTAGAAAAGTTATCATATGGGTGTGGGGACTTAATGGTAATCATTTGGAGTCCTACACACATAGGTGTGGGAGGGTCTCATATGATCATTACTATATATATATATATCCCCTATGTCTACAATGTCAACAAGTCATTCAGGGTTGAACTAACATGCAAAATTATTAGAGAGGTCAAATAACATTTGAGCATTTTTTTAGATGATTGGCAATTGAGTAAATAGTCTACCTGTTAGATCTCTATAATTAAAGAAAGATAAGAATAACTCTAAAAAAACTAAAAATTCAAATAATATGTTTTTTAAGTTCTAAAACAATATAAAAGTAACAAATTTTTTTAAAAAAATTTGTATAGGTCATTTAAAAAAAATAAAATAAAAAAGATGATGGTGCCCCAGTGGTTTGATCGCTGTGAGTTTGATACGGAGAGGAGCATCAGTGTAAAAAACTACCCTTAAGTCGTTAGACTACATGGGCCCCAAAGTGTAATTGGTTACCAATTGTAGTTCAAAATTAAGCACAAAGTGATTTGTTTTTTCAGGTGCTTCAATGGTTGGAATGGAGATATTGTACTACTTGACTTTAACTACTAATCAATCAAGGCCAAGCCCAAGCCCAAGCCCAAGCCCAAGCCCAAGCCCAAGCCCAAGCCCAAGCCCAAGCCCAAGCCCAAGCCCGATTCATGAACTTATGGAGTGAGCTTGATCTCCACAAAATTGTAATTTCATTCTAATAATTTCGTTCTGCTGCCTGAGAATCAAACATGCTGGCTCTCATCAAGCCACACTTGGTAAGTGCTAGGCTTGGGTTCCATCAAAAGTGTGCTTTAAATTATAACCTGAGCCGTTGGTACACGGGAATCGTAATATTAGATTACGGTGTGGTTTGTATACGGTGTCAACCTTCAACAATCTAAAGAAGGTGAAGCACCCTAAATCTTACTAAAAGATACAATTTTGGTATCAAAAACCTTTACGATAGTGTAAATGTCTATTTTTAGCCCTAATTAAATACAATTTAAAGCTCTAAAAATGGTGAAGATAGAGCGGATCTATAAACACTTAATTTTTAAAAAAATAGACAGCTTCGATAATGGGTTACAAGATGCACTAATTTTAGAATTTGAAATATTTTTCTTTTCATATCCGTGCATCTCGAAGTCCATATAATTACTTGCACGTTTTTATAATGTTAGACCAATCTTTAAAGATGGATTTTTGAGGTGCATGTTACTTCTATAATATAAGGTTGACGCCTCGTATTAATTATTGGAAAAGTACAAAAAAAGAGCACTTATTTTTAATATAAGAATGCCACAATTATTTTTTTCCACCAGATTTCAAATCAGGTCGTTGTGAGTGTCTCAATGACTAGGTTTAAAATTTAAAGAAAAAAAAAAATTGTTTCGAACTTTATAGCACCCCTCTAACCATCTAATTTGACATCTAATGGCCAGTAGCAATTACTCCTTACAACAAAAATATACTTTCATGGTATACAATCCCCTAAATTTTTTCATTAGAATAACGGCTTTATTCGCACTTTTCAATAGGAAGAAACGATTAACACCACCTCTTCATTTTGGTATGCGGAAATATTAATATTCGAAGGGAAATTTATCAAACTGCTACGCAATAGTCGACATCTTGTCCATAATTCTTATTTAATTTTAATAGCCCATCATTATTTTGATCAAAATTCAAATAGTTCAACAATTCACACATCAATGGGTTCCAAAGTTTATCAAATCATACGCTAGGTAAAATGCAAATTAGTCAAGATGTGTTTTGAAAATTTTCCCAAAAGCTTTTATCAACATGTCTATAAGAAATGGTGTTTTGAGTAAGGGTGGCAACAGGCCGGGGCAGCCCTTCCCCAAGCTCGATCCTTATCCCTATAAGGCTGGCCCAAGCCTAACCCGTCCCTACATGGCCAGCACCATGATGGGCCAAAAATAAATCAAAAAAAACAAGGCCATGACAGACCAGGCCAAGGCAGACGGGCAGGCATAGGCCCTAGCCCTGCCTTTGGGCCACAACAAACCAATTATGGGAAATTTCTAAACTAGAAAAGCCAAGATATTGGTGTTACAATTAGGGCTAGCAAGGGCAAGGCCTGCCCTAGCCTAAGCCTGGCCCGAGTCCCTATAAGGCCAGCCTGGCCAAGACCAGACCTAAGGAGTCCTGGGCCAAGCCCTACCATAGCCCACTAAGTGCCTAATAGACTCAAAAAATAAAAACACATGGTCAAGACCGATCCAAGCCCAACATTCGAGCAACATTTTGTGGCCCAACCCCTGAGGGGACCAGCCCAGGCCAGGCCAGGCTGCTTGGCCCATTGCAAGCCGTTTATATGACATCGAATTATCAATTTAAAACGCATGTTTTATTTAGTGAAGCCGATGGTTTTGCAGCCTGGGAGTTAAAATCTTAAAAAGTACCCCTTCAGCCAAAATGACAATGGTACCGATTGCTATCGTTTAAATATGAAATTAGAATGATGCTACAATAAAATGACCAGATTCAAAGTCGAAAAACACTTTTTCGAACTTTGTAATACACCACAAACTACTGGATCTCACATTTAATGGCTAAAGGTAATTGTGACATTGTATCGAATTCGAATGGGTCTTGCAATATGCAATACCTAGACAAAAGAACAAAAGAAGAAAGAATTAATAGACAAAATAGGAAGTTGGGTGGTTGGTTATAGACCCCTCTCAATCACCCCAAATATCTAGCTTTCTTTTGGACATGAAATCACTCCCCTTTAACCAATATACAAAAATAGATACATATTACATATGATCCGTACCAGTCATGAGAATTTTATGGTGAGTGTAAAGCACAGTGGCAGGCCAACAGGCCCACCCAAGTTTGGGTGCAGGTGCAGCCAAAAGCTCAAATTTATTGGGGTCCTTTGTGGGGACCCCACTCCACCCTTTTTTCTCTTTTTTCTTTGATCTCCAGCTGTTTCCCCTTTGTCCAATCCAAACCCATTCATCAACAAGCAACCAAAGCTATTCCCCTTCTCCCATCCTCTCCTTCCAGCCTGGCCAATTCCAAAGGATGTCAGGTTCCACATGCTATGCTCTCTCTCTCTCTCTCTCTCTAAAATTTGCTCCAAGTATTGTAAACATCAAAGGATAGTTACAGAGACCATAGTTGAGAGATACAAGAGAGATGGGGGGAGGGGGTCATGTAACCTCCCTGTTTGGAGGCTTTCCACATGTGCAGGTTGATACAGGCAATGTAATCAATGAATATAGATATATAATGGAGAATGAAAACAAGTTTCTAAGTCAGATTACCATGGCCGAAAATTGTCTCAAAGTGGGGTTTCCGACCAGTGTTAACTAGAGATTTCAGATAGAATTAGTTAGAACTGGATATGACTTTTTTCTACCGCAATGAGGCAGGTATAACCTTTTGAAAACAAATAGAAACACATTTTGCCAGAGACCCATGTGTGTGTGTATAGGAGAAGGAAAGCACAAGGGACTCAACCATAATTTCCCAATCAAATAAGTCAAGGACTGAGACTGGTTAGTTTTTAGCATGTAGCGCCTGAGAGTAAAGAAGGTTGATACAACAACACGAGTCTTAGTACTAAAATGTAAAATTCTATGCGAATGAGTGAATTGGTTCATTTTTCCAGGATGATCCCACCAGTACGGGAGTCGATCAGACTCGCCCATTAAGCGAAGGTCTGAGGTTCAATTCCCCACATAATGTGTTTCAGTTTTGACATAACCCATGCTACTCCGTTTTCACAGATCATATGATCTGTTGAAATATAGCTAGAAAGGCTAGAAAACCCAGAACAGGACCCAATGCAATTTACTAATCAACAGGTTTGCCGCATTTAAGGACTGCGATCAGAATCAACTTCATAATTTGAAAATTCATTCCCTTGTTTAAAGCATGAGACGACAATTTCAAGGGTAACAGGATCAAAACTGAAACATTTTGAACATGGGAAATTCATTCATGTTTAAATCCTCAGATGAGAAGGTCATAAACTCAAAATGGAGAACATACTGAGACCGAAGGTTATCATGGGGCTGATGAAGAAAGAAAGTGAGAGGTCTAAAGTTGGAGTAGAATCCAATTACAAATAATCTCAGTGGGGACCTCCTTAATCAAAGCTTGAACAGCTCTAATAGTTAAATGGCTGATAAAGCAGGAAGAGTCACGTGGCCACAGAAATGAGCAGTATTAACATCTAGGAATATCCAAATACAAGTAGCAATCAGAAAACATTGACAGAACATCCAAGATGCAAATGTAATTTTAAAAGGCAAAGGCTATGTTTTGCATTTGAGGAACGGTAATTTTCACCACTGATAATTACCACAAAAATTATAAATAATCTCACCAAATGATAAAATTTCCCACCAACATGAGACAGATTCCAAACATGGAGCCCCAATGCAAAGAACAGAGAGTTACTATAACCCTGTTTTCCCAGTGAAAACTACAGAGAGATGCACAGTAAAAGCTAAAGAAAAGCTCTCTGTGAAGGGGCTCAAAATTGGCTATTCCAAATTTCAAGACTGAGGAATTCACCTTTTCATCATATCCTCGAAGTCATGTCCACCTCGTCTTATTGCCTTCCCCGCTGCTTTCCCCTTCTCTTGTAACTTCTGTCTCCATCACCCCACGGTTCACATGATGAGAATCATCAACGCCATGTGAACGAGGCACTTCTCTTCCATTCCTTCGACCCTGCAAACAAGAAAACCAGAAAAAAACCAAGCATCAGAAGAAATCCCCATCTAGAAAACTCTAAATTTTGCTTTATTCATTCTTCTTTCATCCCTTAACATGACAAAACAAGAACTTAATGACACATGCAATTGAAGAGCAATACATTCTCACGGAATGGAAACTCATCAACTTCGAGCATGTGGATGACATGGCCCATCTTAGGCCTCTTCAGAGCATCCGGATCCACACATCGAAGAGCAACCAAAAGAGCTCGTTTTAAAGCTCGAGAAGAGGGCTTTTCAGACATTTTTGGATCCACTACTAGCTCAGCATTCCTACTTCCTACCATAGTTTTCAACCACTCAACCAAATTCACCTGATAAAATCAGTTCATAGAGTTACTTTCCCAAATAAATCTCATAAATAACACAAATTCCTTTACTTTGTGCATGAATCAAATTCACCTCTCCAGGGGGTCGACTGTAATCAACTGGGCTCCTCCCTGTAATTATCTCCATGATAAGCACACCAAAGCTATAAACATCGCTTCTCTCATTCAACATACCAGTGCTAGCATATTCAGGAGCCACATAGCTATCAAGAACATAGGCTATAGTCATTTACAGCACTTGAGAATCCTTAGAAAGATTGAAAATAAAATTTTAGGAAGGAACAAAATGTTACGATGAAATACTAACCCAAATGTGCCCATAACACGAGTTGTTACATAGCTCCTCTCTGAACCCAAGAGCTTCGCGAGCCCAAAATCTGAGACCTTGGGACTCCACTGCCGGTCAAGCAATATGTTACTGGACTTCACATCTCGATGAACTACCTTAGGCTCAAGCCCTTCATGGAGATAAGCTAAACTGCACATATATGAAGTATCAGATATAAGAAATATACAAAGAAGAAATTCTACCAAAAATTTATAGAAATTCACTCGTTATTTATGGATTGTGGTGGCTTGTACCCAATTTCAGCAAAAATGGACATACCCCTTTGCAGTTCCAAGGATGATGTTCATCCTGATGTCCCATGTTAGGAGGCTGTGTTGGCCTACATCCCCATGAAGCCATTGATCCAGATTACCGTTGTCTACATACTCATAAACAAGCATCCTAATCACCAAGACAAGAGAGAAACAAGACAAGATCAAGGGAAAGCAAAATGTATACGAAAGCTGATAGATGAAGTCAATTAGGGCAGAAGTTAACAAAAAAAAAAGGGAAAAGAAAACGGCCACAACGATACTGCAAAGTGTATCAATAGATGAAATAGAGAGGAACCCAAGTATTGGAGTAGAGAGAGAAGTGAAAAGCAATGAGATAGACAAATGAGAAAACCTGTAAGCTCCCTCAACACAGTATCCAAGCAATCTGACCAAGTTCTTGTGTCTAACACGCCCAATTGCTTCAACCTCCACTTTAAATTCTCTCTCAGCTTGACCCCTACAGTTCAATTCCGCCAATTCATCACTACCAAAATTGTCAATTAACTCAAAAGATGAGTAATTCAAGCTAATAACACCCCCCAACAATCAACAAACCACCAAACCATCATCAATTTGATAAAATCCCAATATCCCTTAAATCATGGAATGCAAGAAAAAAGACCAGAATTTATAAAATAAACAAGATGAATACCTGTTATTCAGCAAGTTCTTGATGGCAACGATGGTATTATCGAGAAGTACCCCGCGATAAACTATACCATAGCCCCCCTCACCAATCACATTCTCATCAGAGAGGCCATTCGTGGCAATTTCAAGCTCTCTGAGAGTGTACCAATGACCCCACCCCAAATGGGAGACCTCAGGAACAGCAGGAGGAGCCGAATCAACAGTAGAACGACTCTCACAACTCACCTGCCTATCCGAAAAAATAATTCGATGGTCTTTACCGATATCAATTTGTATATCCTTTCTGGGTTCTGAGAAAACAGCAGGGGAAGCATGTTCAGAGACATGGATTACCGATTTCTCGAGGTCAGACGATGGGTTATTGTTGTTGATTTCCTGAATCTCTCTAGATACTACAGGCGTGGTCGAGAATTGGTTATGGAGGTTGTGAGAGAAAGGGGTTTTCCGGCGAGTGGTGGCCGCCGATTTCCGACGAAAAGCTATGCAGAGAGAGAGGAGGAAGAGAACAATGACAATGGCCGCCCCAACTGAGATTCCGATGACTACCCATAAGCGGAGGCCAAAGATGGAGGTGGGTTTGGAGAGCTGGTTGTTGAGGAATGGCGCGTCGTAGAAAGACATCGCCTTTCTCTCTCTACAAAATCTCTCTCTCTCTCAAAATTTTTGCTCAATGATGTGGAGGCGAAACGGCCGTAGGCCGGAGTTTCGATTTCCCGGGCATTGCAGCGAGAACGAGATAGTGGTCTCTGGCAAGTGGCAGTGGAGAGTTGCAGAGCGAGAAGCAGATTTGATTAATATTAATAATAAATAAGAGAGAAGAGCGCTGGGACAGAAAGTGCGAGAAGTGGAGTCCATAAATAAATAAAAAAACAGACAATACCGAGATGGCCAAACGATCTTCTACTCCCGCGGGAGAAAAATGTCCATTTATTTCCTCGGATAAAACCCCGTTTAGGATGAATATTCAGACCTCTTTTTTTTTGGGGGATGTAACCTATTCAACACATAGATTAACCTTATAAAAAAAAAATTTCCGAATTATACTTTCAAAAAAAAATAAGATCACGAGATTAAATATTAACCATCCAATTTTTTGGTGAGGAGATCTAAATATTTAAAATCTCTAATTTTAATATTTTTTGAGAATAATTATCTAGCGATCCTAAGTAATTTCTACAAAAAAAAAAGAAAAACAAATTGCTAGAAAAACACCTCTTGAAGGAGAGAGTAGAAGTACACAACGCACCCTAGGGAGTACAGTAGAGGTACATGATATAATTAAATATAGGATTGTCTGAAAGTGCAAAATGACCGAAACACCCTCGTCAATGGAGAGTGAGACTTGTGGTTTTGAAAAAGCAAACGATGCATCCAATGATTTAAAAGCGGATTGGTGACCCGGATCGGGTAACCAAAAAACAGATCCGGATCAAAAAATATGCGATTCGGATCAGAAATCGGGTGAATTGGTCAGAATAAAGCTTAAAAAAAATTCAAAAAAATTATTAAAATTCATTATAAATATTTTTTTTTAGGAATTCAATAAAAAACGAGAGTACTCCATTAAGAATTTTCATGTTTTTTAATGAATATGCGAATATTGATATGTAATTTCCCTACATGAACCGCCATTCAGCATTTAATTTACATCACACAAAAGGATAAACATAGAATTATCATGGAATAAGTATATCAACATACATGGACTACAATAAAGCATAAAATTAATAACATATGATCTAAAAATAAAATGATAGATGACGTTATTGTTCTTCTTGGTCACGCTGGTGCCATTGATTGAATTCGTTTAACAATTAATTGATTCGATCTAAAAACGAATCATCGATATTAGTAGGCGTCTGACTATTCCCAAATCCCCGAGTGTTAGTGTTTTATTGTGTTCCCAATCCAAAATCCCCGAAACTTGTCTATCCTTCATGCTCACCTGCACTGTCGTGCTCATCCTTACACTGTTGCTGTTGGGACTCGATATGTGAATAATATGGGGATAGGGTGGCCTCAGAATCATCATCTCTCTCATTTTCTCTTTGAATAATATGGATTAAAAAAAAAATTAACAAATTTTCAAAAAAATCGATCATGGATTAAAAAAAAAATCACAAATTTTCAAAAATTCTATCATGGATTACAAAAAAATTTCGATCATGGATTAAAAAAAAATCACAAATTTTCAAAAAATTCAATCATGGATTACAAAAAGTTCGATCATGGATTACAAAAAATTCGATCATGGATTACAAAAAATTCGATCA
>NW_006495273.1:6109840-6180763 GCF_000471905.2 Amborella trichopoda | reverse complement strand
CGATCATGGATTACAAGAAAAAAAACAAACATTTTGATCATGGATTACAAAAAATTCGATCATGGATTACAAAAAATTCTATCATGGGTTACAAAAAAAAAAAAACATTTGATCATGGATTACAAAGAAAAAAAAAACAATTCGATCATGGATTACAAAAAAATCGATCAAGTATTACAAAAAAATCTATCATGGATTACAAAAAATAAAATAAAATAAAAATAAAAAAAAATATGTTCTTCGGTATGGGACTCGCCGATTCCGTACAGTGAATCGGCGAGTCACTGTGCAGAATCGTCCGGTTCTCTCTAGAACTGGACGATTCCCGTTTTTTTCACCGATTCGATCCGTCCATGGAGATTCTCGAGTCGAACAGGGCAAGTCCTGTTGGACTCGACGTTTTTCTAAACTCTGGTTGCATCGAATGCAATAATAACATTATGAAGGATAGTGGAAGAGTTTTGGTGTGATTAGAGATCTAAACATAGTAAAATAACTATTTAAGCAAAGATGTTCATCGTATCCAATAAAATCTACTAAAAATGAGCTCCTCCTATCCCAACCGTCGCCTCGCCTCGCCCTGTCCGAGCCAGTGTAGAAAAATCGAAGTCGCCTCGCCTCGCCCTGTCCGAGCCAGTGTAGAAAAATCGAAGTGGAATAGTTAGCCAGACATGGACTGGGAACCGCTCTAACCAATTCAACCCGTCTAATTAGACAAGTCTAATTAGAAATGTTAAAAAAATCTAATAATATATTTAAAATATATTAAAAGTTAAAATGAATGAAAAATATAAATTTTAAACAATTTAAAAGTATTTTTAAAATTTTCTAAAAAATATACGTAAATGTAAAGACAAGTATTAATGACCAAAACAATTTTTAACTTTTTCCATAATGATGAAAAATATTAAAAAATAGATTACCAACAAAATCCCTTATTTTTTGGATTTTATATATATTTTTTTAAAAAAAATTAAAATATCTAGCAGGTTACCATAATCGGCTAAAACCGAGAGTGGCCGGTTCTAATCTAATCATGGGGCCATTTTTTCCTTAAATGATCCTAACCTGTGTCCCATAGAGTTGGACCGGGTCAAAAATAAAATAATAATAATAAAAAATAAACAAATAAGCAAGATGACCAAGCAAGCCAACAAAGCTGGCACTAGTCTGGCTCTCGAGGCACAATTTGTAGCCCAAGGCCTTACTTTTTTAGGGCCGGCCAACTGAGGCCCAATGTGCCGTAGGGCCCATTGTCGGTCCTTAACTCAAGAAATCTCTCTCTAAGTTGGGCAACTCTCTCTGTCTCTCAGTGATTGATTGAGAAACAAAGTCTCCGAGAATCAAAGCGATGGAGGAGTTGGTATCAACTACAAAACGGTGAGTGAATTCTCCAGGGCATAACTTTCATGAATGATCAAGTACCACATATGAAGAATGATTTGATAAGGCTGTAGTCATATCAAAATAAGTAAATCTTCACTTCATAACTCATTGAACAATGCAAGTAAAGCATTGAAAAACCCTGATGATCCCGAATTGAACATTGTGGTTGTAAAAAAAAAAAATAGACTGTAAAGCTCTAAAAATAGTGTATATTGTAAAATATTATCTAGACTTTAAAAATAAATGTTGTACCATTTGTTGAGTTTCAAATTTTGTTGGTATTGAAAATTGATTTTAGAGCCATCATAGATATTTCCGTTGCTTAAAGTATTTTTTGGACGTGGATTTGAGGTGAGAGTTTATTTTGCTTTCATAAAACCTAGGCCTTATAAAAACCACGTCCTCTGGATATTGAGCCTTTCCTACAGAACAACCCAGTGAAAGTTCGTAAATAACCGATATACACCCTCGCCAAGCGCTTGTGGGCGAGAGGAGGGAGGTGGGTAGTTTAGGCATTCAGAAATCTTGAAAGAGAGTTTCGTATTTAGTTGAAGGAATTGGTGGGCAGATCTCATTAGCCCGTGGTGTGGTCTTTCTAGGGCTTATTATACACTTACTCTGGCCAAAACACATATTCAAGAGGACTTTTTTTTTTTCAATTTAGAATTCTGAAATTCATTTTAAAATCACTAAATGAATATTTTAAAAAACTTACAAGGAACTTACATTTCACTCTCTAAAAAGTAGAGGCTTTTTCTTTAATCTAATTAGGCAAATGTTAAAACAAGGCCTAAGCCCTATGAAAAAAAAGTAAAGCCGCCTCTCAAACCTCATCGAAAATTAGCCAGGACAGAGATACAAAGAGAGTAGCCACTGTTCACCACAGATCTTCGAACGCATGCACCCTAAGGGCAGGTGCAGCCCTCACCTAGTCACCAACCAAAGTGAGAGTTTGAGAAAACCAGAGTGAAAGTTCGAAAAAAAAAACCTTCGAATCAATCATCTCAACTTGACTAATATGGACGTGACAAAAATTAGGATTTCAAGGCTTCAAATAATATATTAAATTATAACACATTATCTAGACAACTCATTTTCAAGTGTTCATAGATCCATGAAGCCTGTATAATTTTTTGAGCTAAAAATTTTATAATTGATAATGGAAATAGATTGTAGAGCCATCATAAGGGTTTCCCACACCTAAAGTGTTTTAGATTATGATGTGAAGCTTTATTTTTTCATAAGCTCTAGGCATTATTGAAACTAAATCCATTTAATTATGTATCAATCTTGGATACTTCTCGAGGGTGTATAAAGTTTTTTTTTCCTATTTCGGAGGTTGAGATCAAATACATGTAGAGTTATGGAAAAATGAAACATAGGATTTCAACAGAGGGAGTAAATGCGAAACATGCTCCCGCGGGAGCATAAGATATAACTAATGGGGGAATAATTCTTTCCCGCCCCACCAAGGAGGACTTCACGTATTTATTGAATTTCCAGCTCTTTATTGGATGCCGTGCAAAGGGGGGAAGTTGACTACCTACATTGAATTGGAGGAGAAAAATGCGTGTCTTTGTGCCCTGTGACGCGTGCTACAAAACGAGTCATAAATTTAACCTCCAAATTTCAAACAGTCAAAATAAAGAGGAAGTATTCACATTTTCAGAGTTTCCAAAATGATATAAGAAAATATTTTATTCAACAAAATATTCCATGAGGGTAGCACAGGAGAACATTACGTTTGCTCTATTGGATAAATTAGTGTTCGACTTTTCGGGTGAGTCCGCTCGGACCCGGCCAAGTGACTCGCTTTCACCATCTTGATGTGCTCGAATATCCTGAAGTTAGGTGTCCAACTTAGGGATCTTAAAAAATAAATTCTAAAAGCGTTACATAAAATGTTTTAAAATGAGAATTTTTGTTTGTAACATGTTTTTTTTATGTGTTGTATCATTTTAGCAAAGATTGAAAAGTATTTTCGCCTTGAATACTTACTTTTTGACAATTTTTTTTTTTTGGATTATTTCAAAAATATCTCCGGTCACAAAATTGATTTTTCAAAATCTATTTTTATACTGTTATTTTAACCTCATTTAGAGGTGTTTTGTTTAATTTTACTTTAAAAATAGATTTTAATAGAAAAGTTACGCAAGTTAACTCTAAAATAATGAGATCTAGATGGAGCAACCTTGTGGCATTACCATGCATTAGTGTGGTATTAATGAGGTTGTGGGCTTGTCCAAACTATACCCTAGCATATCGCACCTGGTTATTGAAGGGGATTATGCCAATATTATTGCATGGTGCAAAGACCCAGAGCATGTGCCTTGGGCTTGGACTTCTATTATGGATGAGATTATTCTAAGTCTATAGGGGAGATGCCTATTGCTTAGCCAAAGAAAGAACACCGTCTTAGTTCTATTTTTTTTGTGCTCTATTTGTCTAATCTTATCTATTACTCTATTCTCTCTTTTCTTTTTTCTTTTCTTTTCTTTTCTTTTCTTTTTTTTTTTTTTTCTTCTTGGGAGCTGTCCCCCTCTTTTTTGGTCTTCCTTTTCATTTTTGTTTTTTTTGCTTTTTGTATCTCATCGTTATCTCAATGAATTATACTTGCCGTTTTTTAAAAAAAAAAAAAAAAAAGAAAAAAATGGATAAACAAAGAAACATGAGGCCCTTATGAGTAACCCACGCGTGGGAGCATCCTATCATACAAATACTCCCTTAGGCAAAATAGCTACTTGAGGGATTTTCTCTTATCCAAAACTTTAGGATATTTCCTGAGTATCACTGCGTTATTGAACATCCAGATCATTCCCCTCAAAAATTGGATAATTGCTTTGCAATTTTGGGATGTCATTTTCTTTAGGCATGTAGAGAGTAAGATATTTTTTTTCTCCTTGAGTGAACTGCTGAGTTCTAGAGATTACATCCCCAAATTTGAGATCTAAAAAAAAATCTCTAACATGAGTTTTGCTCGAGAAAGTAAATGGATAGTATACTCTTGAAGGAGTATAACATCTTCTAGCAAAATTAGAGCAAACTAGTTTTGTAGTTCGTTTGGTGAATAAGCTGGAGGGATTATGACACTTGAGGCTGTGAAATACGATCGTCGCTCATCAAATTCAAATAACGCTATAGGATCTCTCATGTGCATCAGTAAGTGCGTGGGCCAGTGATCGTAAAATCGAATAAGAGGTTAACCAGATATGGCGTCGGAAGAATCTACTAAAATATAAAAATCATATAAATAATGATTAAAACAAAACACATTCAAATGAAGTTAAAAATTAATTAAAAAATTGATTTTAAAAATAAATATTAATGACCAAAACAATATTTAATATTTCCCATAATGTAAAAATTATTAAAAATGTATTACAAATCAAATTCTTTATTTTTGAGATTTTATATACTTTTTTTAAAAAAAAAAAAAAATACCAGTAGATCAACAAAACCGCTTGAAACTGGAACCGGCAAGGGGCCAGTTCCGATCTAACCAAGCGGTTACCGGTTAGATCACCCGATTTTTCTGACAATGGTGTGGGCACCATAAACAACTTGTCCTCCCCGATTTTTCTCGACTGGCTTTTTAGAGGGGCAATCTGGGTCACCGAATCATGTTTTTAAAACCTTGGTAGGAGCAATCCAACCCTCTCTATTCGTGGTTAGCAACATAAAACTCACTTTCTTTAACTTGAAACCCTTATCTCAAAAGAGTATCCAGATCATTTGCTTGGGAAACTTATGTGGTCAAGTTACCTAAATGCGTCTCCTTATTTACGCCTCTAAATACAAAATATTGACAATTTGGATTTAAAAAAAAAAACAATTTTGAGGGAGGATGATTTGTCCACCTTAATGAGTTTGTACGATTGTTTGACCATTTAAATGGTCTTTCCCCTAAAATGTTTTTCAAGTAAATATTTTTGGCTCAGAGCAAGGTAGATAAGGTGGCGGATGCAGCAACATGACATTTACAGTTCCATTCTCATGAAGACCCCCTAAAGCCCTTCCTTAATAATTCTTTTTTTAATTTTATTTAATATTTTCTTAGATGCCCTCCATATCCTTACCATATAAACTTTTATTTTTATTTTATTTATTTATTAATATCATTGATTCAGACTCATCTAGACTCGATCCAACGATCCGACACAAATTTGTGGAGAAATGATCTACTATAATTTTAATTTTAATTTTAT
Organism: Amborella trichopoda; assembly: GCF_000471905.2. The sequence goes on along the minus strand of NW_006495273.1, from coordinate 6,175,172 downwards.
TTATTTATTACTATATTTTTGAATCATCGATTTGAACTAATCAAAACTCGACACGAATTTATGAACAAATGGATTTTGAAAAACTGATTTAACAAGGCGTCGAATAAGACAATTTGGCAATAACGAACTCAAGCCTTCTTAATGTCAGTCGTGCATTTAGGAAGAAACAAAAATATGGAAGAGATGTCACAAGCATCAAACGGCGCTCATGAAGAAAATGACACACATCTTTAATGCGTTTTGTCCGCCATGAAATACGACTGTCACTATAGCTGACAGAATTCGAACGGCACTTCCATGATAGATATAGAACTTGATTGGTGGACACCATGTATGAGACGTTGCCCAATATTGAGTTCCAGACAGGTTTTAAGAAACGGATATGTCACCCAAATCACCTCTTTCAATTTCCGGCATGTCAACGATCTGGAGTGGCAATCCAAAAAACAAATTAGAAAAGAATTAAGTGGGCTTTGTTTGGTAAGAGAACCAGTCATAACTAATGAAAACTGACCGATTCAATAGTTAAAATAATAATAATAATAAAAATTAAAAATTAAAATTCTATGACAAAACCGACACGACTAACCGACCGATTCATGATCCAAATCACCAATTTTTTAAATCCTTGCTCCACAAGTTGCATTGATGTCAATTACAAAAACATGAAAAGCAAGGCTTATGAGGATCTAGACATGAGCACGTATACTATGCTCATGCGGGAGTAAACCGTGCATCTAATTCACCTATTCTAGTGTATTTTTTAATCCGAAATTTTGGGAACCAGATAATTATTTTCAAAACAAAAAAACTGTAGCTTTGAATTTTATAACATTTAGATCTAGCCTTTAAAAAATTGGAGGCACTATTTTCTCCTATTACATTAAACTTATTTTGGGAATTTTTTTTTGAATTGAGATTAGCCTCTAGAAATTACATCCCCAAAATTTGAAATCCAAAAAAACTTGGATGCGCATTCCCCTGTAAATAAATGGATAGTATACTCCCATGGGAGTAGGATGTCTTTTGGCTTTAGAAATATTATTAATACATAATCATAAAGTAGTAGGATATCTTAGAAACTAATCAAGAATATTTTGACATAAAGCCATACGGGTTTGCGTGTCTACCAAGAGCCTATGAGCGCATTGCACTTGGCTACTTATAAGAGCTTCTCTTCAATGGAAAAAGATCAAATTTGATTTTAGGAAGGGAATGAAAATCATCATCATCATCATCAGAGCATTTTCCCACCTATTTGTGGTCGGCAAATGCAAAACACATGTATACTCCGATGCCTCTGAATGCCTGTCACGAGAGGGACAGGAGGCACACATCAAGGAGCGAGAGAAAGGAATGGGAATGGAACGTAACTGGCATTGGTTTAAGGATCAATGGTATCTCATATTACTATATTTATAAAGAACAATACTCTTCCCAGTTCAAAATTCAAACTCTATATGAAATCATGAAGGAACAAAATAGAATTTTCTAACCATGACCGAGGAATAATGAAGCAGAAGGGACAGGAGCTCAAGATTCAGAGCTTTAATCAACCACATTTTCAGATATTTCTAATTCTTATGGTACAAATGCAGTCAGCTTTAAACCAAATCTTAATGAAGATTAAACTTACAATAGTCCAACCTTGAGGTCACCATCCTTCACTGCAACTCTTCAGAGTTGAAAGTAACAACATTCCCCTCGAAAGCCGCATATCGATCATCAACTCCCAAAGGGTTGTCACTTCTTTATGAGAAGAACCACAGTGTGAGCTGCAATACTTCGGTTCTCTCCAAGGCTGTCAACCTTTTCATGAGTTTTCGCTTTAAGATTGACTACGCTAGGATCTGCTCCAAGAAGCTCACATAGGTTGGCCCTGATTGATTCTTTGTGGGGGCTCAGCTTGGGTCTCTGCAAGATGAGGGTGGCATCCAAGTTACCAAGTTCATAGCCTGCCTCATGCATAAGCTTCACCTAAGATAACAAGCAACTCAGAATGTGAGTGCTGTAGCTTATGTTTAAAATCAATGGGTTTTTGGTCAGTGTTATAAATATTGTGTATGCAGGCCAACAAATCAAATTTGCCGGATTAATAATTTGCATTCCACGATGATCATATTGATAAGGTCCATGAAGTTATTTTATAACGCGTAAAGTACATGAGGTTGTCATGGATCTCAATGGAAACTTCAAGGTCTATGAAGTTCTCATTGAGCTCTCACACAAAATTCTAATCGTTAATTGGAAAGCAGAGAAGGGCATTCCAACCCAAAACCAAAGCTTTGCAACTATGACAACAATGCTGCCAAATATGGGAAACATTCATTGAAGGCCTGATTCACTTTTCTACCAATCCAGGGGGTACCTTATTCACATTCCTTTTACTAAGCCTAACATTATATTGCCGTCATTATGCCCATAGGATCTCCATATATTTCTATAAATTTTAGTTACCCTCTCTGCCTGACACATGAACTACTATAATGGTAAATCATGTGTATGTAATTCTTTCTGTGAAATAGACACTAATCTTCATTTTTTTCAGTATCGAAGCTATAGATAGTCCTTATTTTGGATAATCCGTCCTTATTTTGAATAATCCTATCAAATTGAGAAAATGAATTATAATTAGTTAAGATGAGAAATTCATGAATGTATGTGCAGATAATATATCATCACATAATAACCCAAATGATGAATTTTCTGTCAGGATTGTGCTAAATATCCACTCAACCATCCTAGTACCTAAATTTTGGGACCCACAAAAGTTCCATTAAAAAATAGATTTCTACATGTTTGAGAATCCCCATAATTAGGTAGAGGTGTTGCTTTGCTGCAACTAATGGATGATGAATATTACAACAATATAAAGGCTCTCAAGATTTCCTTACCCAGCATCATGGGTCAAAATATTCAACTTGGTATTCTGCATAAACTGGAACATTCATGTCTAGGGCTGTAGGGCAAAGTCTAGGGCTGTAGGGCAAATTGGCTCAGCAAGAAATTTGAACACCAAAAATTAACATTTTCCTAAAAGAAACAGGATTTGCTAAACAGGGAAAGACAAGCAAGTCTTCAAACCCATAATCATCTGTTGAAAAACTCAGGTAAGTCAAGTTCGCAACTGACCTATGTTTTCAAAGTCAGACCCCTCTCAAGTCAACTTTTCTTGGGCAAGCAAACTCCGCAACTCACCCAGATTTAAAAAAAATGGTTTATATTCAAAAGTCAATTTGACTCGGGCAAGCCAAGTTGACTAGGTTGGACTTTTCAAACGATGCCAATCATGTCTGAAACCCAAAATCACTGACTTATCTGATATTCTGGTCAAAATTCAAAAAAACCTCCTGATTGGAATTCGCCAACAAGCCTGACAACAAGGGAAGGGAAATACTTTGCCATATCAAAAACGTGCCAATCCATGGGCAAGTGTCATTAGGCGAATTATCTAATGGTCATAGATTTTAAAATTTCATGCATCAACCAGCATATTAGCGCATGAAGTTGTGAAATTACACGATGTTGGAAAAATGGGGATAGCATGGGTTCATAACGGTGCACGGCGAACAAATTAAAAATTAAACTTTATGAGAGCTGCTTGCACTTAGTAAGTTAGGATGGAAATTTCAACAATTCCTAAAATATTTGCACTTTCTGAAAAAGAAAGATTTTGGACTGTAGCTACTGCCGAATCCATACAGCCAATCATTCAATAGAGCGGGACAACAAGAAGGTATATTCGTAGTTGTTAAAATAGTCCTGCTAGAGACATGTTTGTCAAGCAAGATAAACGTATCTGAATCCACATGGAAAGGAAAGGATTCATGGGAAGTTACAACAAAGTTAAATGCAGACTGCCTATCTAACACAACCCTCCTCCTTTACCGGGGCTTGGGACCGGCAAAGGATGGCCACGGCGTAGTGAACAATGCAAATCCCTTCAGATATCATAGGCTCAACCAGTGATCAAAATCACCTCTGTCTTCCTAAAATGCTTTTGTGACACAGGCTTGGGCTTGACTGGTTACAACATGCCATGTTTGAATAGTACCAATGAACTACATAACCAATAAAAAAAAAGAACGAGAGAGGACAAAGAAGTATATTTCTCCATTGTCTTTGCCTTCACCGCATAAATTTTCAACCAGCGAGGATGAACATGGACAATAAAGGACCATTCAATCCATGATAAATTCAGTCTTCCATTGATCTAATCCGTAAAAATTTTCCGCCTGCCAAGTCTTTGTGGCAGCAAGCAGTAAGCAATGTTCAGTTTCTAGAAAAGCTTCCTAACCTTCATCTTTTACTCTGCTGGATCCTTTCAATGCCATGTTTAGGATCATTCTCCCTTTCTCCCTAGCCTACCGACCATGATGGAGACCATAGAACTAGAAGCATGATTTGAGGAGTCAAGCATCAGCCATCAGGGAGTGGTAACGAGTAATGAGTGATATGAGCCACACATTTCTATTCAAATTTAACCATATGTCCACATCTAGTGACCTGACTCATCAATGCACAATACACGTAAAGAAAGAGATCGGCACCCCGCATACCACCATGCCCTTTATCAAAGTCATCAAGATCATTATTCAAATTTAACCACATGTCCACTTCTAGTGAACTGACTCATCAATGCACAATACACGTAAAGAAAGAGATCAGCACCCCGCACAAGACCATGCCCTTTATCAAAGTCATCAAGATCATTCTAGCAAGAAGCCTTAATTTTTTAATGGCCCCAAAAGGATAAGCAGAGGGAAAGCTCTAAGCCTGACAATAAGGCCAACGTATCCGTCCCCAGTGCATCACAAATACACATGGACCCTGAGGCTATGCCAACACAATGAACCAAGAGTTGCCATCAAATATCAGTATTCAGTGGCACCCTGTGAAATGGCCCATGCCCACAATTACCTCAGTTCGTAGCTTAGGTTGGTCACTTAGAGGGTTGGCATCCAATATCAGACATGGTCATACAGCTCCAAAATAAGATACATGGATCCCAATGGTCCACATGAGCACGCAATACCAGATATGTTCCCAGAGAGTCCTGCACAATATGTACAGGTTTGATTAAAGATCCTATTCTTTCTCTACTTCCAAGTGGCTCAAAAGATGACAGGAACACATCTTCTAGATAATGTTTCCGGTACTTTATCTTGTTATAAATTTAATCTAAATATCGTATGCCATTATTGTGTTTGCGTGATCATTGGGATTTGTATCTCAAGATGTCTACTAAATGTAGGAGCCTATGCTTCTATACGGGCATTCTCTTCCCTAAGTAAGATTTGTAGAGTAAATAAAATGGTCCTATAACAAGTTACATCAAAGTTTCTTCTCTTTTATTTTCATGTGCTTCTCTCTCATAGTTCTCTATTTTCCTTTTAACAAGTGAAATTGCTCTATTGCCCAAACTTTCGAAATGATCTTTTAAACTTCTATCCCATTCAAATAGAGGCCTCAATCATCACTAAAAGACACTCAAATGCCACAAATTAAAAGCCCCATACCATCGTTAAGCCTTGGTTCCGGATCTACCTCGATCTATAGATTGTAGAGGTTTCACCCAAACCTTAAATTGAAATTCAAAATCACATATTTGTAAATTTAAATCACGGATCCAAAGATAACATAGAAATAACCCTGAACTGATATTTTCAAGCCGTAGCAAACCACCATGTGGCTGCAAAATTTAGAAAGCGCATTCAGTTTTCCTCCCCAAGGCATTCACTTTTCTACCCCCACTTATTCACAAGAAAGTGTCAGACTTGGGTATTTGTGGAGACTTGGGTAAGACTCAAGAAACCGCTGGGGTATGTAACCGGGTACTTCAGTCAAAATAACAAGTCACTAGGGCCCTCTAGAGCTGGCAGGGCATCAGTTCCACATGAGTCATGTGATTGCTAGTTAGACTTGCTAGGCCTTTGAACTAGGGGTGGCAATGGCCTTAGCCTGGCCCTAGTCACCATAGGCCTAACCCTGCCAGACCCTGTCAGGGCTAGGGTGGGCCAAATACAATAAAAAAAAAAACAAAAAATAAAAACTAAGGTAAAGGGGTTCGGGCCAAGCCGAACGTGTCACTGCCCAAGCCCAAGCTAGACCAGGCCAGCACCGGCCCTTGCCCAGTCCTCGTACCAAATTTTGTGGCCAAGGCCCTATTTGTTTTTGGGCAGCCGGCCCATTGCCAACCCCGCTTTGAACATTGGCATAAAACCATGCTATTAGAAACATAGCGACCAATCTCATATTCAAAACAAAGAGTATGGTCTAGTTCAACCAGTCAATCAGAAGCAGACTCGGTCAAGATTTGGATCTTCCAAGTAGCAGGTGTTAGTTTGGAGTGACACGGGTGGGTCTAAGTCATCTCACTCAAGTTTGAGACGGAATCACCGAGGTTTAAATCATAGTTATTCGGATCGGGAGCGAGAACAGTACCGGGATCGGGATCGGGATCGGTATCGAGATTGAGGAATTGTGAAATGCTAGAAGATCTCTATGGTTGGAAAAGCTGTCCGTAGAATGCACATGTTAGCGATCAAGATCCCAAATGTTAGGGATCAAGATTCCAACCTTTTGGGGATCTTGATCCCGACCTTTTGGAATTATATCCCAACTTTTTGGGGATCTTGTTACCAACCCTAAAGTGTATGATAATCTAGGATTATATATACTCTCTAAAGTAGGGATCTTATTATTGATAGCAAGCAAGCAATAGTTGTGTTGCTAGTTGGTTATAAATAAAGAAAATCATTAGTTTGGTTGTTATCTTGGTCATTTAGGTTAGGATCGAGATCCCTAACAGCAGGAATCGGGATCCCTATGAGTGGGGTTCGAGATCCCAAAATTTAAAAATCGAAATCCCTGAAAGATCCGTTCTGGGAGAGACGGAATCAAGATCCTAGAAGGGATCGCCTACCAAAATAGGAGATCCCAGTAACTATGGTTTAAATTTTCAAATGGAACCAAATTAAAGCCAAACTGTCCAAGTCACAAGTTTCCAAAATATGCTACTGTTGAATTCTAGTTCAATTACACCATGGTCTAAATGGGGATCTCCGATAAAATAATCAAATATTGGAGAAACCAAAACTGAATTGATGAATTTCTTGCCTAGATTGCCTAGAAGATAATGAACCTGAAGAAGCTGGCCTTGGATTGAAAGTACTTTATTATGTGAAACCCATTTTGGGAGCAAAAAGGTTTGGGAGGTATTACTAGACCAATCTATGCTAGCATGTGATGTACACTTCAAGTTGAACTCTAAATAAAGCCCCAAAACATTACCAACAAACATAAAATAGTATAATCCATGCATTAATAGATATAAGAGTCTTTACCTTTTAGATCTAAATATGAAAAAGACAATGAATATATAATACAAAATTGGATTATCTTTAGCAACAAATAGGAAAGAAGTATAGAGATGAGCAACATACTGCTTCTCTCATGAAGACAGATGATTCTGCTCCCCGCCATTTAGGATCACTATCAGGGAAAATTTGGCCAATATCCGGAAGTCCAAGAGCCCCCAAAATTGCATCGACCACACAGTGCAGGAGCACATCACCTATAATTATAATTTTCTTTCAAACAATCAGATATGATTTTAGGCAAGAAGTCAAAATCAAGGTAGTCACCATAAAAGTTAGCTAATTTAAACAAGAAATGAAACTTCTAAAACGCAAGAAAAATATCAAGGACTCAATTAAAAATGGAAAATGGTCCCACAAAAACTTATGACAACCAAGCATAACATTATTGGGAAACTCCATAAGTTTAAGCACAAAACATGAAGGCTCCTTGGATGATTAAAATAGCGAAGAACACCGTTAATCTATTCAAAATAATGCACGAATGTTTCCTTCAGGGCAAAGCATGGAATATATTAAAACAGAAGTATATAATGATTCTGAAACCCAGTCATGAAAATGAATGAGATATCACAGGACAGTCAAAAAATAACAAGCCTTTCGTATAAACAATACAAATTGAAAAATTAATTTTCCTCAATATTATCCGCAAGTACGGAATTACACCATGAGAAAATGCATACACAAAAATTACTTAGTTAAAAAATTTCTTAACATGGCAACTAATGAAAGCAAACACAAACATGCCTAATTTATTCAGGAATCAATATAAAATCCAGAAGAATTACTCCAGAGACAACAGGTAAACAAAATTTACCCGAAATAAACCAAAGCAATCGAGATACCAAAGTAAACACAAGCCAATTTTCTACAAAACAGACTACGGAGAGAAAAAGCCATGATTCAAAGGAGAGCAATTTACATGGAAGAACAAAATGAAACCCTAATCTCACCATCAGAATGAGCCTCACAACCTCTATCATGGGGTATATTGATTCCTCCAATAATGAGAGGCAAACCAGGCTCAAGCCTGTGAAGATCGAAGCCATGCCCCACTCTAAAAGGCGGTGAAACCCTAGGTTTATCGGAGCTCCTCTTTGTCTGCACCTCAACAGCACTGTTCATAGCGTGACATCGCACCTCCACTCTTCGCCCAAATTCGCTAGAGCTCCACAAAATTGAACTGAAAAAGAAACCAAATTTAACAAATCAGATTAGAGAAACTAGAGAGAGAAAATCATATAGAGAGATTGAGGATGGTGAAGACCGTGAGTTAGTGAGAGAAAGGGGATTGATAGGAGAGAGAAAGGGTGTACTGGCGCGGGTTTTAGAAGGAAACTTAGTGGTGAAAAGAGAAGGAGTTGGAAGAAGAGCCGCCATTGCCTCCTCGTTCCGCAGGGCAAACGTGGTCCGCGTTTGGAGTTAAAAATGGCAGAGGGCGCACGCAGATAGAGACAAGAACCGGGAATCATCCATCTCCCCTCCACTTAACCAAGTGGAAGCCCATGCATTTTTAAAAACGGAAAAGTTTATATAGAGCCGAGGCCCTAAACAATCAAATTAGAGCCTACCTCCAAATTTTCACCAAAAAATATTGTTTTGATGCTCAAATGTCTTCATCTCGACATCAAGATGCATGGACATGAGAAAAAAATAAATTTTAAATTTTTAAAATAGTATATTTTGTAACGTATTTTTGAACCGTCAATTTTTAATATTTTCAAATATCATACATATGTTGATTTACACTATTTTTGAAGCTTTAAACTTTATAAATAAATATGAAAATATATTTTTACACTATTTTTAAGCTTTAAACTTTATAAATAAATATAAAAATATATTTTAAGGCTATCACAAAGATTTTCAGTATTGAAATCATATTTCTCGACACGATTTGAAGGTGATCTCTAATTTGATTGTTTAGAGCCTTGGTTTAATACAAACTGCGCCATTTTAAAAATGGGTGCGGTTTGTACATAACCCCTAAACAAACAAATTAGATCCTACCTTGAAATAGTGTCGAGAAATATGAATTTAATACTGAAAATATTTGTGATAGCTTTGAAATATATTTATCTTTATTTATAAAGTTTAAAGCTTTAAAAATAATGTAGATCAATAGATCTATGAAAACTTAAAAATCTTGAAAATTGATGATCCAAAAATGCGGTACAAAATACACTATTTTCAAAACTTGAAATCCATTTTTTTTTTTCATGTCTATACATCTTGATGTGAAGATGATCAATTTGATGATATTTGGGCATCAAACGACTTCTTCCCGTAAAATTTTTGAGGTAGGCTCAAATTTAATTTTTGAGGTAGGCTCAAATTTAATTGTTTAAAAATTGGATGATTTCTATTTAATCTTGAAAAAAGGTAGGCTCAAATTTAATTGTTTAGAACCTCGGCTGTATATAAACTTTTCCCTTTAAAAATTGGATGATTTCTATTTAATCTTGAAAAAAGTTGCAACCTTAAGATGTAGAATTAAAGGTGCGCTTCAAAAACACGTCATAAAAAGTTGTTTGAATGTTGGAAAACCCTTTAATTGATCATCTCAGCATCGAGATGCATGAATATGAAAAGAAAAAAAGATTTAAATTCAATGAAATAGTGTATCTTGCAACACATTATCTAGACCATCCATTTTCAAGATTTTTGTGTGTTTATAAATCTACTTGATTTTAACTATTTTTATAATTTAAAATTTTATAATTAAAGATAAAAATAAATTTTCAAGCCATCCTAAGAATTTTTTATATTAAAATTCTATTTACGATAAAATTTAGAGGTGCACCTTAATTAGATTGTTTAATGTTGCAACCTTATGGAAACCACACCCTTTCATCTTTTATGCACTTTTTTTTCAAGTGCTTAGAGTGTAGGGGTGGCAATAGACCCTAACCCAACCCAAGACCTGAGGGGTAGACCTGAGTCTAGTTTGGGTATGGGTCCAATACTTGGACCCGGCCGGTCGGGTAGGGTCCAAATCTTGGACCCAAACACTATTCGGATCCGGGTCTGAGTCTAAGTTCGATCGGGTCCGATTAGATCCGAATCCGGTAATATTTTTTAGGTCCCAATACATGACATATATTTAAATTTACTTAAATACCTAAATATTTTGAGTTTTGGGTCAAGTCTAATCGGATCCTGTCAGGTCCGAGTCTAGGTCCCACTCTATATTTTCAAGTTCAGGGCCCTGGATCCAGACCGAGACCGACCCATTGCCACCCCTGTTAGAGTGTGCAGTTAGGAAAACAAATTATATTGAGGATAATCTGTATTAAAGATGTTATATTTCTAACATTCTGAGTCCTAAAACTAATGGCAAGTGGGGTTTTACCCGATGGACTAGATAGACAGTATACTCCCTGGGGAGTAGGATATCCTTTGGCTTCAAAAGTTGGAAGGAAAGAAGCGAGATTCTAAGAAATATGGACACTTGTGTCAAGGGTCAGAAACAACAGGTTGATATTTAGTGACATAGATAATGTGGCGATATTTTCAGATATAGACATGACACCTCTATTTAGTGTCCAGCCTCTTTCTTTTAGAAGAATGTAAGGGGCCATTTTCTTTTAAAATTCAAAATATACTTTAGAAATAAAAGTAGATAATTTATTCATATTTAGATACGTCAATGTTGAAATATCCATTCTTTATAAATATTTTCTATTTTCTATTTTAAAATATAAAAATTTGAAACGTTCACTTTTTAAAGCATAGGATTGTCCATGTTTTACGGAAGTTAATTTTGAAACGTCCCATTAACATAAATTAAATTTAAAAAATTGTTTGTGTTTATATATGAAAATTTTCCATGTTTCAAAAAGTCAATTTTGATCATTTTATATTTTCAAAACAAAACAAATAGTTTTGAATACAAAATAAAGGACACTGATTTCATGCAACGGTTGTATCATATTATAATGCAACAACTTTAAAAAACAATATTAAGGTCATTTATTTGATCCAAATTTTAAAATATACCGTCTTTTCATTCAAATGAACAATCACAAGAAAGAAAAATTTGAAAACGCAGCCTAAACTTAGTGGGCTAGCATTTTGATTACCCCAGTGTGTTGCACTTAGTGAAAACATACCCTTTTAGAAAGAAGAAATCTAGGGTTTCACTTTCTCCATATTGAAGTCCGGTATTGTGCTATATACCTACAACAAGTATGCCTCGGTGACTTTATTTTGCATCAAAACACCCCCAAAACAGGTCCATTGGCCACTTAGGCCCTATATGTGCACAAGGATCGCATGTGTTTTCTTTGTTTGGTGTTTTCTTTCGACAAAACCATTTTACAATTGAGATGTCCACAAATAAAATTATTAAAAAAAATAAAAAAATAAAAAATCATTTAAGACTTCCTCTTACATGACAAATTATTTTTGGCTTCAATAAAAAACGAATTTGAGGGAAATCAAGTTCTAAGTTTTTAGCCTAATTAACATGAACTATCCATTTTGATAAGATGCTTAGATCTAAGCTTTAGAAAGATATTTTCAATTTTTTTAGATAGCTTAAGAACTCTATTAAAAAAGAAAAAAAAAAATGATTAAGTTTGTAAAGGCTTAGATCTTGAAATTCACCAAATGAATGATCTAGATTCGTTGTTGAAGGGGACTCATTTTGAGCATATTTAAGATTCAAATTGAACTTTTTTTGGGGGCTTGATTATTGAGATGAAGAGAGTGTGTGTGCAAATTTTTGGGTCGTACAAAAACCACAAACATGGTTTTTTAGAAGTGTGGTTGCATTATAATATGATACAACCATTGCATGAGCTCACTACCCCAAAATAAAATAAAAAAATTTATGTTTTTAACAAGGTTTATGTAAGTCATTATTTCCATAAATAAAAGTAGTAAAGGATGAGGTTTTTATAATGACTAAGCTTTATGAAAACAAAATAAAGCCTCGTCTCAAATCCTCATCCGGAAAGCGATTTAGGAAAAAGGAAATCTTCATGATACCTCTAAAATTAATTTTCAAAACCAACAATAAAAAGTTGAAACTAAAAAATGATACAGATCTAGATAATTTGTTACGATATACACTATTTTTGGAGCTTAAAATCTTATGTTTTTTTGAGCCATTATATTCAAGTCAAGATAATAGATGTAAATGTTTTTTTTATGCTTGAATTGTGATTTTGGATGACTTATGAGGTGAGGGCGCTACTTACTCTGCTAGGCCTGCAGCGCTATCAAACCATTTTCTATAAAGGTTTACTACTATTTCATGTACTAGTGAAACCTCCAGGATTTCTTCCCTTTAAAGTAGCGAATCTCCATCTCGCTGGGAATGTTCATTTACCTCTTATAGAAACTACACGTAAATTTCAACTATTAATATGTCACGTGTAATGCATGTGATATTCAATGAATTTCTAACTTATAAGACTTGTCTTTTCGCTTCATTAATATGCGGCGATCACGTCAAATTTAAGTTACATATTTCCACTTTGTCCACCCAGCTCTGTGCGATATCTTCCTCAATTTTTCTATTTTTATGGATTATCAACCCAAAATAGAAAAAGTATACACTTTTTAGTATTTTTTAACCGTCAATCTTAACTACTTCATCGTCTCTATTCCTATTATTACCAAAACTTATATTCTATATATTTTGTTTTAGTCCAGCTAATTTTAAAAGTTTTAGATTCTAGAGGACTCCTCCAAAGTTCTAACTTTGTGTTAACTCCAATTAGAATCTCATTTATTAAAACTTTGCCTTTTATGAACAATATACACCACCATACTTCATTTTGAAGGTGACTAGTTAAGTCATCTATAACTAAGATTGAGATACAGGCTCAATGCTGACCGTTGATGTAAACCACTTGTCAAAACTCACTCGTATATCCATTAATTATTCGTACACTCGTTAGCGCTCTCTCGTACATATCTCTTACCTAGTCGATATAGTGTCTGGATATTCTTTTCTTTTCTAACATCCGTTAAATCAAATCTCAATATACTTTATAGAAGCCTTATATTTAATATGAAAATTCCATGATTTCGCTTTTTGGAAAAACTTTTCGGCATTTTTAACATCACGGGATTTAATTACGATGATAGAAACGTACAACGCACCCCGCGGCCCCCTTTTTTTTTAAAGAAAAAAAAATGCATGTAAAATGCACTTGGCCCTCGCTAGTATGATTTATATGATGGCGGGCGTTTAGTATTTGTCTTTTAACAGGTATGCCGTCTCAGTCACTGGTGGAGTAACAGATTTTCTGTCTCTAATATAATTAGCACGTAAAATAAAATGATCTATTCGATTAATATAATTGGAATAAAAAAAAAAAAGAAAAAAAAAAAAGAAAAAAGAAGAGCATAATGTCAATTTACCGAGCATTTAAGTAAGGAAAAAGATTTTATAGAGCCGAGGCTCTAAATAATCAAATTAGAGCGCACCTCAAATTTTTCACTTAGAAGAATCTCAAATTGATCATTTTGACATCAAGATGCATGAAAAAAAAGAAGATTTCAAGTTTTGGAAATAGTGCACCTTGTAATGTATTTTTGGACTGTCAGTTTCAAGGTTTTCATAGATATGCTCGATCTACACTCTTTTTTAAGCTTCGAATTTTATGATTAGAGATGAAAATATATTTTAAAACTATCACAAAGATTTCCAGTATTGAAACTACGTTTCCCGATACTATTTGAAGGTGTGCTATATTGTGATTGTTTAGAGCATCGGCTCTTTACAAATCACACTATTTAAGTAATGGTGCAGTTTGTATAGAGCCTAGGCTCCAAACAATCAAATAGAAATTTTATTTTTAACAAGTTAGATTTAGTTCCCTTAGATCCCAAAAAAAAAAACAAAAAGAAAAAAAAAGAAAAAAGAAAAAAAAAGAAAAGAGGTTCTAATTTCTAAAGGTTGGGGGTTGTTATGTACCCCCCAAAACTTTCCTCTCTTTCTTCTGGTGGTGGTGGTGGTGGGTGTGTTCTTTTCTTTGGGGGTGTGTGTTGTCAGAAGAAGGATTTATGCCTTTTGATTTACTGAAGTTAAAATTTTTGGGATAATTCAGTTTTGAGATCTCTCACACTTGTAACATGTTCATGGTTGTAGGTACAGTAATAGAGCCTCAAATCTTCCCTTGGGATTTCTTCATTACTGATATCAAGGTATAAGTATACAACAAATAAGGACAATTATGATCATGAAGAAATAAAAAATCTTTTTTTTAACACATACCCAAGGGAATGTATAACTTGTCAGTCCATAGAAAGAGGGCTCTTTTAAGAAGAGCATGTGGGTTTTACTAAGAAGCAAGTGTTTATATTTGATTCATAATTCTGAGAAATGATACCAGGATTAAAGATAAGGCTCTAAGTATAAAACTTTTGGCGAGTGTTTATTGTTATTTGTGCGTAGTTTCTCCTGGCTATTTGAGTTTTATTGTCATTTATGTGTAGTTTCTCCTGGCTATTTGAGTTTTATTGTCATTTATGTGTAGTTTCTCCTGGCTATTTGAGTTTTATTGTCATTTATGTGTAGTTTCTCCTGGCTATTTGAGTTTTAACATACCGTTAATGACTTTGGCTTGAGAAACTAACTAGAATTCATTAGGTTTTTTAGAGTTCACCTTCTGTCCTTGTTTTTTGGTATTCCAGTGAGTTTGTTATCATGGTTTTCTTTTTGGTGATTTATTTTGTGACGTAGCCACAAATAGTCATTTATTATATGGATGCTGCAACATATTAACTTGTAACAGAAATAAGGTTGCGATAATGTGCGCTAACTTGTAAAGATAAGGATGTAATAGAAATAAAGTTGCGATAATGTACACTGTCGATTTTATTTGGAAGTTGTAGATTGGACTGTCTTAAAAGATGCATCACTTTTTTTCTTTTTTTTACTTTAGGTGAAATAGTGACAAATCTACATCATCCAACTGAAATAGATGGTGTAGAAATTGCAACTTTGTTTCTACAGGTGCGGTTGCCGCCTTATATAAACAATAAGGCTGTCTTATTTGCTTTGAGATTCTTTCAAATGATCAATTTTTGCTTTTTTACCGGTGTATGAAATGAACAATTTTTTGTCATTTCTTTCTTGGCTTGTGAAGAACATTTTGATATGGAATGAAATTTGTATATCACTCCATGGTTTCCTTGCCATGGCATGGAGGTGACGAACTCTTTCCTTGTATATTTCTTTTCGCAAGTTTAGGAATGAGCTTCCAAATCCCGCTGCGCAACCTAAGCTATTGGCTTTTTACACAGATAAAGATCAGTATGTTATCTCAATATTTCATTTTCTTTTTTATGTTTTAATTTTTCACTTGTAAATTTTGTGGCAAGTTCATTCCTCAAATGAAATTTGAGGTTAAAATGGTTCTTGGTTAATGGCTAAAGTCTTCAAAATTGGATGAAATAGGCTTCTGCTTGTTACATGGTTTATTTAGTCTATTGTTTGGTGAGACTTTGAGAATGACAAGAGTTACAGATCTGTTGTGGACTTTGTCTCATTTTGCTTTGGTACTTTGGATTACTCTTCAGCACTCCAAAGTGTACGGCTGCCTCTTGTCCCTGAAATAGAAGAACTTCTCCGTGACGGTGAGGCAGCCACCTCTGTCAAACAAGATGGCTTTAGAAGGATCGCCCTATAGATAAAGGTGTCTCATGGTTGGTTAAAACTCAATGCAAATATCCTCTCAGCCTGGATCAAGCAAAGCTAGTAAGAGTTATAAATTATATTCTTCATATTTACGGGTTCTTATCTTCCAATTCACAACGATAATGCAGATTATGAGGGCTATTTTATGTTTTGCAGTCTATCACTAAAAAACAATCAAAATAACTCCGAGAATCAAGGGAAGGTCGCAATCTCTTCTTGGAGAATCTCAATAATAGGTTAGTATTTGGAAACCTATCCATGTTGTTGGAATAAAATGTTTGTTTAGCTCTTCCAAATGTTGCAAATAGAGATGGGTTTTTACATACATGTGTAATGGGCTATAAGTGATGGTTTACATCAGTTATCACATCAGAATTTTTCACTTGTATTCAAGCTAAGTCATGTCTTAAAGTATTGATTTCTTAAAACAACACAAGCTTGAACTTCTTCTGTTCTTTTTGTGTAGGATCATTCGAGCTCAAAGGGTGCTATGCCCTCAAAGCAAGGAAGGTCTCCTGTTGAGGATGTTCATGATGACGGATGTAAAGTCTGATGCTTGCAAGACAAGGATGATGATCAATTCAGTGGAGTGGAAGACCATGCATAAAGTTTTTCAACTGTTTAACAGCCAGATTCTTTGTTGTTCCTAGTGAGAGATTATTTACTGAGCAGGAAAGGGATCAACAAGTACAAAATATGGCTTATTTCAATGAGAAGATAACTTGGTTCTGTCTATATTTATATGGCTTATGTCGAGTGAATAAGAGTGAATAACATAATTGAAGTTATTATCGAGCCATACCATCTGTTGTTGCATGAAAATATTCAAAAGGAAAAAAATGGCTTTTCAGTTCAGATAAGGGAATCCAACTGTAGCATTGCCTCGATGGCCATTATCTATAGTGATATAGTTCCTCTGTTTTTTTTCTCACATAATTTGGTGCCACCATGCTCTGTTTTGAAGGTTTCAGCTTTCTGGCTTTTGTTCTAGTGTTGTCTGGATCTTCCATTGTTTTTCTTTGCCATGTATTTGGTCTTTCCATTTCATGATTTACTCGTCCACTACAGAAATTGAATGTAAATTTAGCCGCGCCATTAGTTGTAAATTAGACTGTTTGAGGCTCTGAGTCTTGGGTTGAAGGCTGTTCATGCTACAAAAGCACTTAAAATGTTCTAGCAGACCAGAAGGCCTCATTCAAGCTTTGCTTTTTATCTCTTGGAGGAAAAGAAAATGCTCATGAAATTAGTCAGGGAAAAACCAGAATTCCTACTCCATCCCCTCCATACATACTTACATACCCATTCTCAAAAGTCGTAAGAGGATTAGGGCATGGAGACTACCATATCTGATTGCATTATCGTCGCGCGTGTACGTACATGTACGCACCATGAATAATTAAAAACGTCAAAGTGAGACAAACACTAATGTTGCAGGGAAAACAAACATGACCTCGTAAGGAACAAGCTCAACGCAGAGTTGTTCAAGGTGTCAGAATGCTAAAATGTGATGTTTCAAGGTCCATTCCTACAAGGTCCCAAGGAAAAAACTAGAAAGAACTATTTGATTGAGAATCAAATCAAAATTCATTAATTGTGATGAACGTGGTCTAATTTGCTGATGGTCCTGATCGCCCAATTAGACCCAAACTCAAATAAGAAAAGCCCAAATTTTGACCATTGACATAAGATTTCAGTCTCTGTTTGATCTAGAAATGGAAAGTTTTGTGAAAATTAGACAAGACAGAAACTAAAAATCAAACTTGGACCAATTCAAAAACAAAAATGCCCAAAAATTTATCCAAGATTTGGTTGAATTGCCACACATCTAACGATCTGAATGTCCACCAAATTTTTGGCAAAATTTGATCAACAGAAATGTTAAAAAGGGTATCAGAATCTGTATACTCAATTACATATCAAATCTCAAATTATTTTACATAACTACGAATTGATCAATCGTCAATAACATACATACATACAAAAAAACATACAGAGTGTCTATATCATACCTATTTCCTGGTTTTCGGCTCCTTTTTTTTCCCCTTCAACCTTTCATCATCTTCTTCGTCTCCTCCTTCTTCCTCCTCTTCTTCTTCTTCATCATCAATAAGACGAGAAGGATTAAGACGAGCCTCGTCCTTTGCCCATTCAATTACTTCTCTCACTTTCCCCTCAAATGCATCACCATCATCATGTTCTTCTTCTTCATCATGATACATGCCTGAAATGCTCCTGGGTTTCATAAGATCATATTCCTGCTTTTGATCAAGATTTGAAGACTGTCTCTTTAGAGCTGAAAACCTAGTTGAAAGATCGGCGCCCAAAATCTTCTCCAATTCCTCGTCTCCAAATCCGCTCAAGTCATCGCTCCTTTCATCTGATATCTCCTCAGGTTTAGGGTTTTGAAGTGCCGATCTTTTCTCTGCTTCCCCTTTCTCAGTTGATCTATCCTCTGGTGTAAGGTCTTGGAATGCCGATCTTTTCTCTGGCTGCCCTTCAATTTCTGATGTTTTCTCTGAATTAAGGTTTTGAAGTGGCGATTTTATCTCTGGATTAGCGTTTTGAAGAGGTGATTTAAGCCTCGAAAATCTCATGGCAAGTTCCTTATCTAGAGAAGAGGAATCAGCAGTTATATGGCTGCCTAGCCTGAGGTCGAGCTCGATCTCTTCTTGAGCAGCAGAGAGAAGCTCTGCAACTTCGGCTGAATCGCTGCTGCTTTTTAAAGAAGAATCGTTGAAGAGAGAGAGAAAGGAGTCCAGGTCGCCATGGTTAAGGGCTGGTTTCTCCCTCTTGGAATTGATGGTGCTTCTGCCTCTATCGTTGCTCATTGTTCTGGGTTTCGGACTTTCTGGATTGGGGTTCAGATCAGTTCTTTGCTCGATCTTTAACGTCGTTTAAATAAACTTTTAAGGAGACGGTTTCTATGCGGCCAGCCAGCATATTATAGAAATGCGGGCTTGGAAGTAAATATATATTTTTTAAATATAATTTGATCTTAATTTTTAGAAAATATATAATCTTTAAAAAAAAAAATTTATATAAGGTTCCAATGTTAAAATGTAGAATTACAAATGTACCTCAAAAATCCATAAGAAAAGGTTATTTTAATGATAAAAAACCTTCTAATTGACCATCTCATTATCGAGATGTATGAATATGAAAAAAAAAAGATTTTGAATCCTAAAAATAGTGTACACATTATCTAGACCGTCCATTTTTAAGATTTTTATATGTTTATAGATCTACTTGATTTTAACCCTTTTTAAAGTTTAAAATTCTATAATTATGTGTTATGATAAAATTCTATAATTATGTGTTATGATAAAATTTGGAGGTGCGTCTTAATTGGATTGTTTAAGGTTGTAACCTTCTAGAAACCACACCCATCTTTAAATCATAAATACGAAAAAAAAAAATGAAAACTAAAAATAATAATTATATTAAGAAAACATTTGGACAGTTGTATCCATATTTAAGATGGATATTTTATACCTCCGAACGCATATTATAGAAATGTGGTCTAGCCTGCATGAAACAATTTTTCGAACTTTAAACCCACTGATAGGCTACGATAAGCCAGGGCAGGCTTCCGGGTTACCCCGACCGGACGGTCGAGTCTGAAGCCTGACAGGTCATTTTTAAAATATAAAATTAGGTTTTCCTTTCAAAAAATTCAAATCGGTAGGGCGGATTGTGGGATTGTTCAGACAAGATATGTTTTGGATCGTTGGATCAACAATCAGGTAAGGTCGGGATCAGCCTAAATCAATGATCCAAAAAGTCTTACAAATTAAATAATATCAAATAAAAATTAAAATGGAGATTTATGGGGTGGGATTAAAAAACATTAGATAAGTTAGACAAAATAATATAAAAATGGGGGTTTTAGGGGGAATCGAGTCAAACCCATACCATCCCAAAATTAGTTTCGTCCCATGATTACCATCCAAATTGGTAAACTAAATAGGGGTGGCAACGGACTCGGGAGCCATTGGGTATATACTCGCCACGGGTCCGGATATGGGTCTAGCATTTGGACCCCATGGGTTGTGTGTGGGTCCAAAATTTGGACCCGAACACTATTCGAGTCCAAGGCTAGGAACTAACCTGTGCTGGTAAACTGTTAGAAATAAAATATTTTACTTTAAACCCTATTCATTTGGGTGTATTAAGAACATACAATAATAACTCGTAGCCATACAAATCGACGGCTTGAAATCTAATAGCGAGTGATTGTGACATTGTTTCCAATAATACGGGTATATGAAGGTAAAAAAAAAACTCATAGTGAAGGTGACAATGGACCTAATTAGACCCAAGACCTAACAGGTACGGGTATAGGTCCAATTTTTAGACCCGATGAGTTAGGTCTGGGTCCAAAATCTGGACCCAAATGCTATTCAGGTACGGGTCTTGGTTTGGGTCCAACCAAACCCACCCATACCTAACCCGTTACCACTACTAAATATGAATCAGAAATCTTTGAGTTTCAAAATACCGATAAAAATTAAGGTGGAAAGACCCAAGGACCACTCATGAGTCTTTCCTCGAGACTCGCTAGTCGCGACTCAGGTCGGGCAAGTCTTGGGTTAACCTCGTATTCTACATAGAAATTAGGGTTGGAAGGAGACTGAAGGCCAATTCTAACATTTCTCCTTAAATTGCTAGGGTGCGACTAGAGTATAGGCAGAAGTGAGTTCGAAATGGAGCTTAACATTTTTTAAATAATTTTAGTCCTTAATAAGAGGTTTTTTTTTTTTTTAAGTTGTCATTTGTGCTAACAATCAGAATGTCTCTAAATTTTATGCAAAGATGCAGTTTCAGTGCTGATGACAGCATGAAAATCTATTTCTACTCCTTTAAATAAAATTTAAAGCTTAAAAAATAATGTGAATTAAGTAGATCTATAAACATTTGAAAACTTAAAAATAGATCAGCTAGATAATATACTATTAGATGCATTATTTTTAGGATTTGAAATCTTTTTTTATTCATATTTATACATCTCAGATGATAATTTGGAAGGTTTTTAAGCATTGGAACACCTTACCGCCGCAGTATAAGGTTAATCTTATATAAGCATTTTCCTTCTTCTTTTTTTTTTTTAAAGTTGAGATTTATATAAGGTGCACCCATATATTCTGCCTAGAGATATAGTTCTGATAACAGAAATCTTATCATGTGTTGAATTGTATTTTCATATTTAGTTATGAAATTTAAAATTTCAAAAATGATATTAATCAAGCATATCAATAAACACTTAAATTTTTTGAAAATAGACGGTTCAAATACCTTGTTATAAGATGTATCATTATTAGGACTTCAAATTTTTTTCTTCATCTCTATACATCTCGGGGTCGAGATGATCAATTTGAAGTTTTCCCAACATCAAAACACTTTCTTTTAAAGATTTTTAAAGTGCACCTTACTTCATCAGTATAAAGTTGACACCTCATGTGAACTTTTTTCTTTTTACTAACACTAACTTGAGATGCTCACTCACTTACTGGATTCTGGGAGTCGGCGAATGGAATTCTAGAAGCTAGGAAGAATTCTCCCTTGTTTGACTCGGACGAGTTCCAATTCGAGCCAACCATTTTTAAACATAGGTAGTGTTAAAATCAGAGGAATCCTCCCTTGTATGCTTACATTGTGCAATCTAGGCTTTTAAAAGCCAGCTTCAGCTCGGTTAACCGGACTGTCACATCCTAGGCCAAGCCAACTCAGCGGTTCCGAGCCTACTCGGCCAGTTCTCTTAGATTAGTTTGCATTAAAACACAAAAATTGCAAAACTAAACTAGTGGGAATCATGTGATCCTAGAAGGTCTTCAAAACTAACCAGTGTACCCCAGTAGTTTCAAGCCGGCTCGGGCAATTCAGAGCTTACTCGTCAGTCTATAAACATATACCTTCCCAAAGTAAACTTTCCAGACAATTTCCCTCAAACCAAACTTTTTTTTTGTAATTTTTCTCCCAAAACTATGTTTATGCAAAACATCATATTTTTCTGGACAAAAATGCATCTATCACCCCCAAGTCTCCCACGCCCCAACGCACTATCTCTCTTCTCTCGGTCCGACATTCACCTATCTCGGTCCGGCATCTCAACGTGATTTGCCCGCAGTCCGGCATTCTAACCAAGAGGCTCGGCAACTTGTTCAAATAGTTTGGCACATCCATGTCTCGATCCAGCAGTTGTGGCTTGATCAGTCTTCATGCGGTCCGACACTTTTTGTACTCGAGCCGGCACCTTTTCTCTCAGTCTGATACTATTTGTTTCCTGTTTGACCCTATTGTGAAGCCCCAATCTGGTAGTATCATGCAATGGGTTCAGCAGTGTGCAGCCCAGTCCGACAATACCATGTAGTAGGTTCGGCAATCTTGTCCATGTCAATTCCTGACCAAACATGATTTCTTATGTATGGAAAATGACATTTTTGTCCAAAAAAAATATGACTTTTTTTCTTCTGGGGTATTTGCAATAAAATATAGTTTTCAAGTAAAAGTTATAAAAATTGTTTGGTTGGGGGGAGGTTGTCTAGAAAGTTTAATTTGGGGGGTATCTGTAATTTTGCCCTAACTTTTTTCCACATATTGATGAGCGGTTTTTCCATTGGATAAAGTTTTTATAAGGCATAGACTTTATGAAAACAAAATAAAGCTTCATGTCAAATCTTCATCTGGAAAGTACTTTCGGCAATGGAGATGATGGATCTAAAATCAATTTCTAATAATGGGAACAAGATTTGGAACTCAAAAAATGGTACAGATTTTGTGGATGTATGAACATTTATTTTTAGGGAGAAATAGATAGTCTAGAGAATTTGTTACAATATATATTATTTTTAGAGCTTAAAAATGCCAATTTTTTAACAACCATAACATTCACACTGAGATGATCAAATACTTCAACAGTAATTGTTGATTAGTTATAAGGTGAGGCTTTACTTATTTTGATAGGGTTTTAGCCCTATCAAACCATTTTCCTTTTTCATTAACCTCATTAACTGTTCTCTCCCAAGTGTCCTGCAGTACAGTCGAGCACAAGAACAGTTGTACTATTACATTTCACACGAGGACTCTTTTTTTAACATAAATACATACTACCAATCGCTTTGTTTCAAGAAAGAGTCTTTGGCTGTTGAAACATTTTATTGTCCCATTATTAAGGGGCAGAAAGCTTCCCACAATCAAAATCAGAAATTGCCAACAACTTCCTCTGCATCATCTTGGCCAACAGTCTGTCCCTCACAAAATTCATGATTCTCCCCCGGCTTTGTTGTATCGTTCCAAATACAAAAGCAAAAGTTATGATTTTAATGGCCCTCCATCTCCTTTCCTCAGCATACTTTTTCAATGCATTTTGGATCTTCTTATGTTCCTTTCCTTCATCTCCACTTAAAATGGCTTCCCCCAAACATCTTGCCAAGACTAGACCATCCTCTAAAGCTGTGCATCCTCCTTGGCCAACATCAGGAGTCATGGAATGGAATGCATCTCCGGCCACGCATACGTTCCCCTTGCATATGTTTCCCCTTAACAGACGCCACGGCCATGTGCACCTTAGAGGAGATGTTATCACATGTTGGAATTCCGTCTTCTCGATCACCTGTCGCACTTCTTCTGGCACTCCCTCCATCTTTTCCAAGATTAATTGTTTCATTTTCATGGGATCGTCCTCGTTACCTTTTTCTGCAAAAATAAATCACAATATTAGTCTCTCTCTCCCTCTCCCTCTCTCTCACTCTCATACACATGCACACGCACACGCACACACAACCACCTTGCTGGGTAGGGCTCCAAGTGAAGAACCAGTACATGGATTTGTCATTGCAGGGCAAGAACCCCATTCGAAACCCGTCACCAAAGTATTGCAAGAAATCAGGCTTGTAGTTGTGGCCACCTGGGTATTCTGCTAAACCTCTGCTGGCTGAGCGCCTCACGAAGGCTGGTTTTTCAAACCCCAACCACTTTGTTACAACTGAGTTCACCCCATCGCACCCGATCAATACCTTTAGAGAGTGGGTAAGCATTAATTTTAGAGACAATCCACTTGATACAAAATAAGCTCAAACTTGAAAAAAACAAACATTACAAGGTGATTTTACATTAGGGAAAATGAAAGCAAAATTCATGGAGCAAGGATAAGCACCAAGCCAAGATCTTAGAGGAGTGTGCTGTGAGGTTGGTGATCGCAGAATCTGGATTTTTGTATTAAGAACCATTTTAGAAAAAGAAGATAAACCTTTCTATTTACAGGAGGCTCTCTATTTTTGCTATATTTTCTTCTCTCTGACTTGCCATACTTATAGGAAGAAGATAGGCCCAACGTTCCTTTTCTCAATGGTTCTATGAGAAATTGACTCCCAAATCTCTAGGCATACTTATTCACATCACATAAATGTTAGAAAACCTTCATAAAATAATTAGTCATTTATATACGGGTGGGGTTTGTATAGAGCTCAGGCTCTAAACAATCAAATTTGAGCCCACATTCAATTAGTAGCGAGAAATGTGGTTTCAATATTGAAAATCTTTGATTAGCCTTAAAATATATTTTCGTATTTAATTATAAAATTTAAAGCTTCGAAATAGTGTAGATCGAGCAGATCTATGAAAACTTGAATAACTTAAAAAATTGATGGTCCAAAAATGTGTTGCAAGATGCACTATTTTCAAAACTTGAAATCTATTTTTTTATCAAGTCCACGCATCTTGATATTGAGATGATCGATTTGAGGATATTTGAGCATCAACACAACCTCTTCTAGTGAAACTTTTGAGGTAGGATCTAATTTAATTGTTTAGAGCCTAGGCTCTATATATACTTTTCCCTTTATATATTATACAAAAAAAACTTTAGCAATGGATAAACATAAATGTACATAGGATTCCTCCCATAAAAATAATGAGCCCATAAAAATAGGTGAGGTAATGTGAGGCCTCATGGCTACACGTGCCAACAAAAAAACACCAAAGAGATAAACTATTTAATATCTTGCCCATTTTATTCATCCTATTTAAAAAGCCAATCAAAAGATACATAATCACTACTTAACTAAGTTATATTTTTGGTGTATCTCGATAGATACCCTTTCACACTATTTTATTAAAAGAAAAGTATACTATAAGATCAGTTATATTGTCACATGGAGGTCACAATTAATATTGATCATTAGATGTGAAATTGAGCATATGCGTTGTTCCATTGCCATACCAAAAGGTCAAAAGAAATTTTTTTGAAGTCTGTGACACACCCAAACGATCAAATTTCATATATGATAGCCATAGCTGATTGTGAGCTCCTTTAACCAAAAAAAACAATGGTCTCATAATATATAATCTATTTATTAAAACGTAGAGAAATTTGAATTATGATCATTATTTTTTTGCGAATAGCCTCAAAGATTGTTAGATCCCAAGACCTAAGATAAATAGTGAAGCAATGAACAAGTTTTACCTTGGCTTTGATAATTGTCCCATCGGCTAAGTGAATAAGATAAAGAGGGGATTCGTTGTGCTTCTCTTCAATATTTACCACTTTTGCTCCAAACTTGATTGAACCATTGGGCATTTCTCTTACAAGTGCTTCCACCAACAAGTCCCTCCTCACACAACGGGTTTCAAATTCCCCACTTCATATCCCCATGTCCAAACAATATGAATACATCACTAAATTCAAGTTCTCTATATCAACAATTTCATTAAAGAAGTACAAAAAAGGGATTGCACATGGGCTGGTTTTTTAAACCGTTATAATGAAAAAGGCCCAAAATAGGTCGTTATTACTCAAAAGAACAGCCTCTCAATTTTTTTTTTTTTTTGTACAATTTTGCCCCAATCTGATTTTTTAATAATCGTACCGCTTGATAACATCAATTTGCCCATTTAGGCATCATTTTTTGAATGTTTAAGGCGTTCCAATGTTCGTAACATTGGACCACATTTAACCCTCATTTTTTTAAAGTTTAAGGCGGTCTAATGTTTCTAACATCAGACGGTGTTTAGACTTCAATTTTTGAAAGTTTAAGGTGGTCATAAAAAAAAACAAAAAACAATCCAAAACAAAACAAATTTAGTATGCAATGGACCGGAAGCAAACTTGGAAAAAAAAAATCAAAGGGACAAGGACCTCCATATAAATATGGCATATTTTTAGATCACACATAATAATAGTCAAATAAAATAATACAGAAGTAATTTTCCCTATAAAAAATCAGATTGCCAGCTCAAAATTTCAATTTCATAATGTGATACACTAACCAATTTAAATTCAATTATTCTTCTCTAGTCCTTTAAGTATTATAGAACCCCTAATATGGGCCAAATAGGGACTACTTTTTAGCAAACATGACTTGGTTTCTATGCGGGCAAGCCCGTATATGTAAAAATGTGGGCCTTTTAATAAATCTATTCTTGAGATGGATTTTAAGACTTAATTTTTAAGGACATGTAATCTCTAACATGGAGATCATGAATATGAATATATAAATAAATAAATTTTAAAAGCCAAAAATAATAATTCTAGTAAGAAAACATTTGGACTGTTAGTTTCTATTGTTTTTAGATAGAACACCTACTTGCATCTATTTTTAAATTGGATGCTTTACACTTTTTGGATCGCATATGTAAAAATGCGGTCCAACCCGCATGAGACAATTTTCGTTAGCAAAATAGACCTCAATGCTAGGACTCTTGGTTCAAATGTTTAACCAGGCTAAACATGAGAGGGGGGATTGACTAACCAGTTCCCATGACCTGTGAATGGCACGTATGAAGTGGACCCAACTACTAAGGAAGTGATGCTTGACCTGCAGTAAAGAAACCTGATATCAATGCTCATACTATAGAGTAATGATTTCATGCAACAGATGTATTACATATAACAAAAACAATTTTCAAAAACTATGTTAGGGTCTTTTTTTTTTATCCTAATGTTTAAATATCCATTCCAATGAACGTTCACAAAAAAAAAAAACTTAAAACACGCCCCAGGAAATGTTTTTTAGATTAATTAATATAGGACATTCAACTTCATGAGAGGCTTAGATCTAAGCTTTTTTTTCTTTTCCAAACTTTTTAGATCTGTATTATTATTAAATTGACAATATTAAAAAAGAAAAAGAAAAAGATGATTTTAAATTCATAAAGGCCTACAATCCATCAAATAAATGGTGGAGCTTCATTGTTGGAGGGCACTCGTTTTGACCATATCGATGGTGCAAATTGAATCTTATTTTTTAAGATTAATTATGCAAAATTTGAGGTTATACAAATATCACAAACATGGTTTTCTAGCAGTGTGGTTTCATTATATTACAATGATATGGTGACATAAAATCATTCCCCTCAATATAATAGATTCATATGGCCACATGTTAATAATACGTAACTTGTCGCACACTAGACCACTATTTTTTCATTTTTCCTTTTTGAAAGGTTATCTATTACTCTCATTATATAAACGAGGCAATCTCCATGAGTACAACAATAAACAAAGATGAAGAAATAGAGAAATGCTAGTCCCTCCTATGAATGACCAACCTAGATTTTCCAAACGTAGATAACCCTCAGCCTTGGAGGACCCTACATCATCAACTACTTAAGAACCCAACTAAGCCACACAAAGCAGCTTCCAAGACATTGAACTCGCTGACCTCCTTAACTGGACCTGAACATCTCACCAGTAACCTTAATAAGGATCATCCGTTCAATAATAATCGCACAAGCCGGGGTGGGGGCGATACACAACCTGGACTAATCTAACGATCAGTGGGTATCGACACACAACCATTGGGTGTCGTGCACCATACCACCATATCATATCATGTAACAGGCATGATATGTTATGGACATTGGTTCCTCATAAAACATTCAGTTAGGTAGAAATTGCTTTGTTTGTGACTTATATGACATACAAACAACTCTTCGATTTATCTAATAATTCTATGAATCCACTTTACTTAATAAATCAATGCCTTCCCTTCATATAACTGATCAAATGACTTTTGCTTGCATAAACAATTTAGTTTTATATAACTGATCAAATCACTTTGCTTGAATAAACAATTTAGTTTCATATAAACAATTTAGTTTTATATAACTGATCAAATGACTTATGGCATCACTGAGGATATGGTCTTCAATAGAGCAAAATAGTGGATTAGAATTCGTGTAGCCAACCCCAATTAATTAGTAAAAGGCTATAATGTTAATGATGAAAAACTAATTTAGTCCCATGGCCAAAAGACAATGTTAGGAGAATTTATTTGACCCAAAGATTTTAATTTTATTCATCTCCTAAACAATTCAACATGGAAATATATTTGAATAGGATCTCAAGAAATGCTCCAAACCAGTTTTTGCTTACAATTGCTTCTAGACCATCCATTTGATAGAATATTGGGTCTAGACATTTAAGGGATCAAAATGCTTTTTATAGGGGCCTTGAGCTTTTTTTTTTTTTGGGTAATTTAGTGGGGAAGACAAGCCTCTACCATTTTTTTTAATAGATTAGAGAGTTACATTTTGAAGGTGTTAATTGGAGTGTCAGTTATAAGAATCGATATCACAAATGGAGTCAGAGATTTTATCATAGGGCTCGTTGATACTACCACCAAGGCCCCAGGCCATTCTTGAAAGAAAGACCAATGTGATTTTGCCAGGGTATATATTTTTTTATTACTTACCCCTTTATTTTGGCAAAGATCATTTACAAGTAGTCTTATTACAATAACTCATGCTTCAAAAAAATAAAATCAACAAATCCGAGATCTTTAAAACTTTGATGCCACTAAAACCAATATTTCTTTAATCAAAGAAAATAACCACTACTTTTTTTATTTGGGAATATAAAAACAATATAATTAAATATGCAAGAAACGAAAGATATGCTGGAGATTACCTCAATCGGACTTATTATACCCCACACCGAGTCAACACCATTCGATAGCATAGGATCAATGATCAACCTTCAATCTCAACCGAGAAAGCAAGTTTAAGCCAAGCCCTCCAATAAAACTATGAACTCCCTTTTGATCACAAGACTTTAGACTTAAGTTCAAACCCTCAAGACCTAATCTAAGATGTCATCTTCTTAACACTACCCAAAGCGAGATGAGAGATAGAGAGCCCAAGAGGTAGGGCATGCCCCTCACAAAAACTAGAGAGAGAGAGAGAAACCTAGGGTTGGGGCGTGCCCCCTATGGCATCTAAGAGAGAGAGAAATTTCATGGGTAGAGTTCCTCTATTTATAGAGTAAGAATAAGATTAGGGTTTCTTAGGGTTTTTCATGGCTTGCATCTTTTTGTGAAATTGAACATGAACCATTGCTCTTGGGTGACTTGTGGGGTGAGGGATTTGATCCTTCCATTCCATAGATGAGTCATCAACATTATGGAATGTGCTAGAACCCTTATCTCTTTTCCTAAATCATTTTCCTATAAATAAAAATTAAATAAAATAATTTCAAATAAAATATTGTGCATTCCAAAATAATGCACAAGCCTTCTCATGCTTTCCAAAAAATCCATTTAAAGCTTCATCAAGCCAATTCCTTTCAAAAACACGTAATACTTTGACTACAAGTCAAAGTCTCTTATCCACTAAAAAGGAAAGCCCCCTAAATGGGTGGCGTGTGCCACCCATGAGAGGGTTTCATGGGCCCCACCATCTAGGGCATGGTGGGCCCATGTGCACAATGGAGTCCTATGCAATTTTGACTATTTAATAAAAGCATTTTCAGAATTTATTTGAATATAATATAAAATCAATATATCTGATTTGATAAATTCAAAATTGATAAATAAAATATCTTAGAGATTTATAAAAATTCAAATAATAATTCCAAAATATTGTATACCATAAAAAAACATAATTAAATTCATTAGATGGGAAAAATGTCCATATAGTCTAGGAATTAAATCAATAAACATTTGGGCACTCCACCTTCAATTGTGGACTACAATCTACACTTGCTTTATCAAATCGACCCAGTGTTTTTCATGACCCACAGTCCATGCAGGGGCTCATTAGTGAGTTACCAAAGTCTGGCCGATGAGCCAAGGGATCGTAATTCCAGCTTGTGGATTATAGGTTCTCCCTTAGAGACGTTCCAAGGTCACCTAGGCCTGATGCGACTACAGCTTCTTTATTGCATAGGGGTATCTCTCGCACATGCATAAGCTTTACCCTGAAAGGTTGTTCATTTTTCTGAAAGCTTCACCCCCATCTCTAAGGGCCACCATCTTTCTTTTTTTAACAATAATGTACGACTTATTATTAATTCATATGTAAAATACCAGATATTCAAGCAATGACACAGTATTACAGAAAAGAAGTAACTGACAGAGAGGGAGAATGGACTCCTCCTTTAACAAGAATATTAGCATCTTCATTCGCCTCTCTATAACAATGTTGGACCGTTGCCATAAAGGTTGATATAATATCCCAAATTTGATGAAAAATAGTCCTTAATCTCCAAGAGATCTTGGCCGTTCTTTTACTACAGGCACTGACATTTGCCGAGTCTCATTCGATAATTCTGTCCCCTTTCAAAGTGCATATCAATTTCAAAGATTCTAATAAACATTGTGCTTCTGCCTCATTTGTTGTTGTGATGCCACAAAGAACCGAATAAGAAAAAATAATGTGACCCAAATTATTTTTGATGAGTCCACCATAGTCGGCTGGTCTTGGATTGCCAAGTGAACTTCCATCAAAATTAAGTTTGAAGGAATTCACTGATGGTAGTATCCAAACAACCTCACTACGAGTGTTTATGGTAACATCTATAGTCGCCACTACCAAATGATTGCTAATGATAAGACTTTTAGGAATGAAGCCACTATCCTTATATGTAAGGAACTAATTGGTTGCAACTGGCAAAATATTCGATTTTAATATAAATAGATCTGCACTTATACTATCAAAAACTCTTCTATTTCTTTCCTTCCACACATTCCAAAGAAGGCTAATCCAAATAGATCTCCAAATGATAGTTTCCATCTTTGAAATATCAGGTGTGATCCATTGGTCCAGAAGAGCTCTAACATTTTGAGGCAAATGTAATGACAGATTGATGGCGAGCCCAATCCCAAAGATAAGTAACAAAAGGGTACGAAAAGAAAAGATGTTGCGAAGTTTCATCACTGGCTTTGTACATGATACATACATTGGTGACAATAAACCCCCTCTTTCTCAAATTATCAACAGTTACTAATTTATCTTGACACAGGATCCATAAGAATAATTGCACTTTAAGAGGCACATGCAATTTTAAAATTTTGAATAAACTAATATCTAATTCTCTCCAACGATCATAAAATAATAGGTTGTGGGTTGATTTAACCGAAAAGTCTCCCGAAGGGGTAAGATCCCAAATAAAGCTATCATCCATATTTGGAGTCAAATATACGTCATTCAATAATTCCAACAATGCCTGATACTCCTCAATGAATCTGTCTGTACATCTTATGTACATGCAAGGAATAGATCAAACAATATTAATATAAACACCTCCACTAGCCTAATTGACAAATGCTAGTGGGTTTAAAGCTTTTGAGAAAACCTCGAGAAAAATGTATCTCAACGGTTTATCTTCAATCTATTTGTCAAACCAAAAGAGAGCGGATTCTCCATTCCCCATTATTTTTCGGAATTGCTGTAGATTCATGGATCTCTCATAGTCAATACCTCTTCAAACATGAGACAAACTTGTATTGTTTCTTGGACTTTTAATGAGGCCAAAGTTCAAATTTATTCCATATTTTTCTCTTAGAGCAAGCACCCAGAAAAGACTTAGGTTGTGTATAGATCACCCACCCCCATTTTACTAAAAGTGCCAAGTTCTTATGTTTCAATCTCCTAACACCCAAGCCCCCCTCCTTCATTGGTCTACAAACTTTTTTCCAACTCACTAGATGATATCTCTTCATTCTTATGTCATCTCTCCACAAGAAATTTTTCATAATTCTCTCCAGTTGTTTTTCAACTTCTTTTGGCACCTTAAATAAAGACATAAAATATTCTGGGAGGTTAGATAAAGTAGATTTAATCAACGTATATATTCCGCCATAGAAGAATTTTAGCTTTCTAAGTATCTAGTTTCTTCTCAAATCTCTCTACCACCGGATCCCAAAATTTATCTTGAAGGCCTCAAATCCACTAAAGAAATTCCCAAATAAGTATAAGGTAAGGACTCAACACCACAATCTAACAAATGTAAATAAAGGTCACCATCACACCCAAGAGTCATACAGTCTCTTGGCTCACTCATCCGGGAATACTGCGACCTCATCAAGGGATGACCTATTAGAACCCTTATCGGATAGTTTTCTATGCCCAAGTAACATAGGTTTTTCTCAACCATCTGGTCGAGGTCGTCAAGCTTAGTCCGATATCAGCAAACATTAGTTACTTAATATAATCCACAATGGACCACACTCCCACTGAGTTCTTGTTCCATTATATTAAAATGTTTTATTAGAAGCACTCATAAGGCTTTTAATGACCACACTTACCGAACAATTCTTGAATCATAAGCTTTTACCAATACTATGTGCTGTACAAAATGTACAATTTTGCCCGGGGAACCACCTCATAAACCTTCGTCTATCAAGCAACCACTTCCATTTAATCCTTCGGAGACTTCTCATGCTTTTAGTGTCGCACATTTAAACATCCATGAATCTATACCTTCACTTTTTAGTTGGTAGCGATAATTATTTGGGTCGTATAAAATTAAAATGACCATGTAAAAGAAGGAGGAGTTCTGTGAATAAAAAAAAAAAAGTGATATTTTGAGATTATGAAGAGAGAGCCATCTGTGCATGTTTTTCTTCTATGTGCTTGTGGGCCCGTAGATATGTTTGTTCCTTTCACTTGTGATTTTCTTCTCAATTTTCATCTCTCTCGAAAACGCGGTTATTTGCCAATGTTAGTTGCCGAAAATTTTATACTGCGCCAATATTCGTACATCTCAATATCGAGATGATCAATTAAAGGGTTTTTCAACATTAAAACAACATTTTCCGATGGATATTTGAAATGCATCACATCTTAAGGTTGCAACCTTATATAAACTTTTTCCAATAACAAAAGGCTTAAGTTATTTTATAAAATTGTTAAAAAATATCGTTAGGGTTTACCAATTTAATTCTAAATTTTCTTCAATAATTTTCAAATTACCTTTGTGAGGGTTGGGAATCTTAAACAACCAAAGGTATTTTGGTAATTCTCACTAACTTAAGTGACATGATATAAATTACAAAACTAACCTTGATTGTCTAGGGTCTAAATAATAAAGTTGTAAAATGATTAAAATACTCTCGATGTTTCATGCTTAACAATATGGAATTAGGGGTATAATTATTATATGCTAGTTCGATACTCCTAATCAAGAATCGAACTACCAAAAATACTCCTAGTCATTAAGATTTCCAACCCAAACATACCATTAAAAAAAAAAAAGCAATTTCAAACCCTAAAAAGCGCAATTTGAGAATCTGTGAACAGTTCTTGAGGAAGTACTTTGATGAATTGATGTTTAAAAACAGAAAAAAAAAGAAAAAAAAAACCAGCGATAAATAGATTCTTTTGACCCCTTTAAAGATTTGTTTAATAATTTAGGAAAAGTATAAAATGGGGCCATTTACTGTTGATACAAGATGGTCACATTAATCTTGATCATTAGATGTGAAATTGGGTAGTTGTAATTATTCCATTGATCAAGCTCAAACTTCAAAATAAATTTTTTCAAACTTTGTGACACGTCCAAGCTATCAAACTTCTCATCAAATAGATATAAAGAATTGTGACCATCTTGTATCAAAAGTAAGTAGTCTCATTGTATATAATCCTAATAATTTAAGTCTTTCAATGATATTTCCCTTTTTTGGTGGGGTTAGACAAATTTTGCTAGGTCCCACAAAGCATATCCAATGGATCATTCACGATAGAATTCCAGTGACACAAGTGGTCATAGTGGTAGCAACCCCACAATCACCATAATGTCGTTTCCATTTCTACCACTAACATCACAACCTCTAACATCTTCAGAAATTTAATTCGTAATCTACTTCAAAAAAAAAAAGAAAAAAAAGAAGAGTAGCGGCATGTCTTTCCCATTAAATTACCTAAAAAAAGAAATAATTCAATCTAGGATTACTTTTAGGCCCCCAAGTTTTTGGGCATATAACCTTATCAAGGGAGAGATTAGTATAGAGAAAAAGTTTGAAAAGCATTTCGTATTTAAGATTGAATATAGACCGTCTAATTACTTTGAAATGGTCAGATATACATGATCTATGTGTTTAAGAAGTGAAATTCTCAATTAGTTAAGTAGTCATCTATTATTGGCAGATCCCAAAATTTAGATAGGAAAAAAAATCTAACCAAGGAAGTAAGGGTACAATATGCTCATGTAGGAGCATAATATAAAGGACAAAGAAAAAAGAACATAACAATGTTTTAAAAAAATCGGATGGGTGGAGTGGATCGTCTACCTTCACTACTGGTCCAAATTGATGGATGAACAATTTCAATTATTATCGAATTGTCCAAAATAATTAAAAATAAATAAAATAAAATAAAACTTAAAATAGAGGTTTACGGGGTGGGATTTAAGTGGGGACCACTGAAAACATAGACAATATTTCAACAAAAGAAAAATAAATAAAAAGGGGGTTTTGTGGGGAATCGAGCAGGGACCTATACCATTATAAAACTGATTCAATCCTAACCGATTTCGCATCCGAATCGACGACCTGAATCGAAAATCGTTAAGTTTTAAAACAGTGAGAGTATTTGTTACCTTTGAATTTTGACATGCTGTTGGCGTAGGGTGTCGGCAACACCAAGAGCTTCAAGAACTTTCCACGCATTGGTCCATACGGTGAGTGCAAACCCCGCTGTTCGTAGGGCATCATGTGACTCTAAAATCAAGCTTTTCAAACCCTGCCTGTGAAACAAGTTGCAACAATCGATCTTTGTTTGCAAAATCAAAGTAATTTGCCTATGTAATTTCTCATTCTCCCCAATGAAATTACTGTTAACATTCAAAAAAAAAAAAGGGAAAAAAAAAGAATCAAATTAATTTGCACGTCGAAAGCATCGTTATATTTGATATAACTTACTAAAATAAGCGCGTAAAATAAAGGGGGATTTTTTTTTTTGGGTAATCGAGTCATCAATGGGTCTCCAAAAATGTATGGAAACAATGGGTTTTTCAAGAAAATAAAAAGCATATGTTTGTTATATATTTCTATTAGAACATAGTTATTTAATGACCTTGACCATTTTATTTATAATATATTTACTTGAAAAAGATGTGAAGCGATTTGGTTAGGAGGTGTGATTTGATTTAATGGCCTAATACAACACCAATTAGGAGGTGTAATTTGGTTGAAGTGGAATGCTCTAAAATAATAAAAAGAATGCTCAAAAGGATATGGATGAAAGTAGTAGAAAAAAGATACGATGACTTGGCCGACTCTAAATAGTTGGAATAAGACTCGAATGATGATGATATTAAAAAAAAAAAGAAAAAAAAGAAAAAAGAAAAAGAAAAAGAGGTATATAGATAATTTAAATTTTAAGGAGGAAGAGAAGTCAAAATCAATGTTGGATTGATGGAAAATGACAAGAACATGGTAAGATTTCCTACCCATCCTTTGCTGTACACATGAGAGAGAGAGAGCACGTGAAGGCAAGCATAGTGGAACCCTAGCTCGTGATCCGAAAATGGGTCACATAATATGTTTTTCTTTCTTGAGTCTTTCATGTTTTTTATCTTTTTATTACAATTTCGAATGATGCTAGGCTTATAATGTTTTTAAAAGAAAAGGGAAAATTTTCAGAACACCTTACAGTTATCAACTATTAAACATTTCAATCATTTATCAAAACATATCTTACATTAAATAAAAAAAAAAAAAATATAGACAATGAGGCTATTTATCTTTAGTACAAAGTGGTCACAATTAATCTTAACCAATGTATGTAAAATTGGGTGGCTGCATTTATTCCATTGATCAAGCTCAAAGTTTATAAAAAAATAAAAATAAAAAATAAAATAAAAAATAAAAATTTGAACTTTGTGCTAGGCCCCAGCTATCAGATTTCACATCAGATGGTATCCAATAATTGTGACCTCTTTGTACCAAAGATAAATGGTCTCATTATATACAATCCAATTAAATAGTTCATCTTTTGAGCCCTTTTAGATAAATTTTCCAAAAAAATGTCGTTGTGTCCTCCGACTCGGGTTCTTGCACAGAAGAACCAGGCATGACTTCATGCTTTTAAGAAATATTTGAAATCCATTATCATCCATTGATATATATCTAAAATAATATGTTTTAACTTGTCTCTAGTCTCAGACTCAGCCTTGGCTCAAGTACCTCAGCTGAGTCCGCCGAGTCTGAGTGGACTCGGCCAAAGTAGAGTACAATGCCAAAAAGGCCCTAAAAAAAGAAACAAAAAAAAAGAAAAAAAAACAAAACAAAACCGGGTTCACAATAAAATTAAAATTGTAAAAGTGAAAATACTAAAGAATAAAGACTAACAGAAAGTCCAAAAAAGCTAAAAACAAAACATAAAGTTGTATTCAAATTTATGGTAAGATACATTTGACAAAAACCTCACAAATCATTGTAAAAGAAGTCGATATTACACATATGATTTCTATACATCAATTCAGCATTTTTCTTATTTTTTATAAGCTCTTATTTTTTTCTAAGTTGCCCGATTTACACGTGAGTACTTGGCTCAGCAAAGAGCCAAGCCTCAGTAACTCAGGCATGGACTCAGCCGAGTTTTTGAATCATTGAGCCTATTACATCGAATGACTTGTCACAATTTTTTTTTTCTTTTTCTTTTTTAATTATTAGTATACCATACTTTACACAATTGGGTGTGTAGTGTTCAGAACGTGTTCAGAACAACTGAGAGACATTCAACAAAAAAATCATGTTACATACATATCCATTGCCAATCTTGAAAGTAAACAGTGGATCATTCATATCTAAACCACCATGAGTATACCTCATTTTGTCATTTACAGTGATAATAATAGCATTGATTATGGGGTAGAGAAATTGATATGTACCTGTGGAGTCCTAGAGCAGTGGCAAGCCCTGCAATCCCAGCCCCAACAATGACAATATCTTGCTGCAAATCCTCATCCATTTCCTCTCCTCTCCTTACCAACAAAGAAGAGCAAGCATATATAGGCATCATAGATTCATTTCTGGATTCTCCTTTGTCATGGCTTACGTAGATACATATATGCCAAGGGATTTGTTTAATGATTCACCACATGACAAAAATCCGGCGGCTTGGATTGGGTCCGCTTTGATATGTTAACAGTGGGAATGGAGGGTTGAACATTATGTTGAGGCATCTGCCCCTGATCGTCAATGTTGATCTTGGTTTTAAAATATTGCGCTCCCAACTAACATTAAAAAAAAATAATGAAGAGCATGAATATTATGCTTCCTATATAGCAGACTTTATTTCTATTCCCTCCATCAGATGACTACTTGGAAAGATTTATTCTCAAAAATAAAATTTAAAATTTGAGTTTTCAAGATCTCACTTTTTAAAAATTGGACGGTTTTTTTTTTATTAAATCTTGAGATATTATTTTTTTTAAGTGCTTAGAGGTGCTATTAGGAATTTTCTTATTGAGGTTAATCTATGTGTTAAATATGTTTTGTCTCCAAAATTTGGGGTCCTAAAACTAAACCTTGGCAGCGTTTACGTGAGGGAGAAAATGAACAGTATAAACATGAGGGAGTACAATATCTTTGGAAAATTGAGCAAGTGGGAGGACCCATATGTGACGTGCTTGACTTATTTGCTATTGAGAAAGGGCCAAAGTGGGCCACGTGATCATTGTTATAATTTATACCTATTTATGAACGTCTATTTGTTATGTTATGGGCCACTTGATCATTGTTATAATTTATTCCTATATATGAGCGTCGTATGTTATGGGCCACTAAATCATTGTTATAATTTATACCTATATATGTGCGTCAATCATATTTGTTATGTTATGGGCCACTTGATCATTGTTATAATTTATACCTATATATGAGCGTCGTATGTTATGGGCCACTTAATCATTGTTATAATTTATACCTATATATGTGCGTCAATCATATTTGTTATGTTATGGGCCACTTGATCATTGTTATAATTTATACCTATATATGAGCGTCGCTCATATTTGTTATTGTATTTATTTTTTCTATATTTCTTCTACAACATAGAAGATTTATGCTTCCTCTAGCATCTAGTCGTCCAATTTTGATCAAGTGCGTCACTCTCCGTTTGATCCTAGATCCAATGCCTTAGAGTATTTTATTTTTAATTTTTTAATGCTAATTGTATGAATATGAAATTTGGTACATGCTATTTTCTCATTGGAGTGTACCTATAAAAAATATTTAAAATTTTTTTCCATAAAACGTGATGCCCAAAATACATCTGAAAACTTTCAAAAGTATTTTGGTTATTTTATTTTATTGAGAATATATTTTTATATTTTTTACAAGTGTGAGTTTAATAGAGGATTGGATGTCCAAAAATATTTTATATAAAAAAATTAAAAATAAAATAGTATAGAGACGTGATATTGTGATTGGAGCAATCTTAACCCTCCATTCAGAATGGACGGTTGGATAAGGAAAAACATATAAATTTTATGTTGCATGGGAAACATAAAGAGCTTGCCCTCGTCGTATTAAAAATAAAATAGTATAGAGGCGTGACATTGTGATTGGAGCAATCTTAATCCTCCATTCAGAATGAACGGTTGGACAAGGAAAAACATAAATTTTATGTTGCAGGGAAAACGATCGAGAGCTTACCCTTGTCATATTCAAGTTTAGTAAGATAGTCAAAATTGTCGAACCCGGAAAAAGCTAAGATAACGATGATGAGTAAGGTATTCATGAAACAGCTGGCAGCTTAAGATATTCAAGGTTAGTTATGAAACATTTGGCAGCTACCGTGCTAGATGCTGATTGCTTTGAAATTTTGAACAAAACTTACAATCAGCCCTATATGCGTTCCAATCTATCAAAGTTTATTATATAGTTAAACAATCCTTTTTTGGTTTATTAATGCAAAGCAACAAAGGTTGATACACTCCAAAAAGTAAAGGACGGTAGAAATTGAAAAAATTTAAACGAATGAGCATACCAAGGTTTGAAAATTCGGAACTTTAGATTGGAATCGCTCAATTTTGATTGAAAAATCGTTTGACAATATTCTGAATCCTTCAATATATTTGGGTAAATTTGGGTAAATTCATAAAAAATTTAGATTGGAATCGCTCAATTTTGATTAAAAAATCGCCGACAATATTATGAATCCCTCAATATATTTTAGTAAACTTGGGTAAGTTCCCTCAATATATTTGGATAAACTTGGGTAAGTTCATAAAAAAATTAGATTGGAATCGCTCAATTTTGATTGAAAAATCGTCGACAATATTCTGAATCCCTCAATATATTTGAGTAAACTTGGGTAAGTTCCCTCAATATATTTGGGTAAACTTGGGTAAGTTCATAAAAAATTAAAACAAGGGGCACACTCAATCAACCAAATGTTAGCAAGTGGGTTCACTTTCACATGGGCTCCAACCAACCAAGTGCACCCCACAAACAAGCCAAATCCTAAAACCCAAGTTGGGTCACCTTCTCAGGGACTCGAAGCCAACCACACTTCCCCACTAACCAATCGTATGCCCCTACCAAACTTCACATAAGCATGCCTTTAACAATCGTGAGGGTTCTATAGATGTTTAAGGTTCAGTAAAACTTCAATGTGGGATAAATTGTCCCATTTTCTTCATATGGGCCATTTTTTCAATGGGGCAAAAAACATTGGGTCTCTCTCTCAGCACCCACTTGGCCTCTTTCTCTCCTCCCTCCCACCATGGGCGTCTCTTCCTCACTCAACCCCCATTGGGGTCTCTCTCTCACGCGCCATTTCCATCTGTCTATATCTCTCTGTACTAACAATCTCTCCTACCGACAGCCCTTCTCTCTCCACAAACAGTCAATTTCACTAACATTCTCTCTTTATGTATACTAATAACCTCTTTCACTAAAAATTAAAACAGTGAATTAAATTAGAGAGATTCATTTTATTATCATATTGCATTTTAAACTTTAATTTGACTATAAAATAAATTTAATAGATAACAAATACTCAACACGAGAGAAGTTCTCGGTATTTGCTTATTTTTTGACGCAATAATTAAAAAACTTAATGCAATTGCCACTATTTCTTTTCGAAACCTAAAAAAGTAGATTTAACTACAAATTATAGGGATTTTGAAATTTTTTTGGCCGATCTAACCGATTCTCCAATCCACCGATCTGAGATAGCTTTTGAAGTGGCCAATCCGGGTCACTCATTCGTTTTTTTAAACCTTGGAGCAAACTATTGGATCAACGATGGCTTGTGGCGCCCCTTTGGGAGACAACTCCACTACCCATGAGAATTTCATAAGGGAAATTTTTTGGAATATAGTTCGGAAAAGTAGTTTATACAGTGGGTACATATTTTCATCCATCTAAAGATGAATCTAAGTGATGGTCTCTCTAAGAAAAAAAAAAATCAATGACTCAAATATTTATTTTTTAAAAAATATCATTTGAACTTAATCTTTTTTTATACATTAATAATCACGAGCTGTATATCCTTTCAAAATTAGACTTAGAATTTATTTCAAAAATAGATTATTATAGGGCTTGTTTAATAGCTTTAGGAGCCCGCATCTAATTGCTGTTAGTTCGCTTTAGGAGCAATTTTTCAGCAGTAGAATAACAAAATAGCACAGCTTTGAATTCCCTCTATGAAAGCAGTGAAGGAAGGCTCATTGCCCCCAAAATAGTTCAAGCAGCTAAGATGTTGCCCTGGGGACCATAATAATTGTGTCCTTATCCATATAATAATTGAATGGAGGTTTATAGGGCCTAGATTTTATGAAAACACCGCCTCAAATCCTGATTCGAAAAGGGGCGAGGTTTGTATAAGGTGTCAACCTTATACTATTGAAGTACGGTGTACCCAAAACTATATCGAAAATATAGTTTTTGTGCTGCAAAGCACTGCAATAATACGAAAATCTATTGTTTCTCCCAATTATGAAATTTAAAATTTCCGAAATAGTGAAGATCAAGCAGATCTATAAACATTTGAAAATCTTAAAAATGAACGATGTAGATAATGTGTTAGAAGATGAACAATTTTTAGAACTAAAAATCTCCTTGTTTTCATATCTATAAATCTTGAGATCGAGATGACAGTTTGAGGGGTTTTCGACATGGAACAACCTTCTCTATTGGGTTTTTTAGGTGCACCTTATTTCTACGGTATGAGGTTGACACATTATATAATCTTTTCCTTCAAAAAGTACTTTTGGCATAAAAATTCTAATCTATTTTCAACACTGACAATAAAATTTGGAACTAAAACAGGGTACAGATCATGTGTATCCGTGAACATTTATTTTTAGGGAAAAATAGACGGTTTAGATGATTTGTTGCAATGTATAATATTTTTAGAATTTGAAATCCTAATTTGTTCACAACCATAATGCTCAAGATGAATTGATCCATTTCAGGGTTCTCCAACACTTGAATTGCAATTTTTGATGAGTTAAGAGGTAAGGCTTTACTTATTTTGATAGGGCTACGGCCCTATCAAACCATTTTCCATAATAATCCAAATAAAATTTCTTGTGGAGCTCAAAAAAATCTCTCCTTTAGATCGAGCGCCTATGTTAAATGGATGACTAAGAAGTGATTTCGGGGTGACAACAACTTTGGACTCCCCTCCCCCCCTCTTCCAATAATTGACCTAGTGCTAGTGCTCCAAATCCCATAAATTCGATGCCCATTGAAATGGGTGGCCAAATTTTAATTTCCCAGTAACAAAAGATTTAGATAAGCATATTTTTCTAGGAATTGTATACTACGATTCCATTTACCTTTGTTAAAAGGAGGTCAAAATTGCTACTAGCTATTAAATGTCAAATTGGATAGCTTGGAGTGTATCACAAAGTATAAAAAATATTTTTTTGAACTTTAATTCTAGTTAAGAACATTCTCAACACCACCCGATTTAAAATTGGACAGACAATAGTGATTGTAACCTTTTGTATTAAAAGTAAATGGTCTCTTTATATACTTTTGGGATTTTTAAGACCTCAGAGTTGATTTTTTTAAAAAAATGAGCCTATTAAAATCTCTTTTTACACTTTCAACCCTTCTCTCTTTGTTAAAATCTATATATGCAAAAATCCTCTCTCTCCTTCACAAAGGAAATTGTAACAATTGACAAGGCACTTGAAGACAACCATAATTGACTCTCTACAAATGATGTGGTTGCTTCCTATGACATTTTCAATCAAACTGTACTTGTTCTATCTCCCCCTCTTAATAAACCCTACATAACTAGTTTTAGAGATAATAAAATAGGCTTGGATATTTAGAGAGGATACGAGAGAAGGAAAGAAAGAGAAAAACGAATGCAATAGAAGGGAAGAAAAAGAAAAAGATTATGTATGAGTAATATTGAAATTATTCTTTCTAGTAGTATCAGTACTATACTCTTTGCAGCTTTAATTGTTATTAGAACTATATGGTATATTTTAACAACTACTCTAATTGAATTATTTTTAATTTATCCCACTCATTATCAGTAGGATCATGGATACTTTCAGCAAGAAATAGAAGAATAGAGAGAGGGGAGAAAATAAAATAAGAGGGTAATGAAGAAAGAGATGATAAAATAAGCTTCATTATTTAGAGAAGTTTATGAGAGAAGAAAGAAAGATATACAAGAGCTTCGTTTTTTTTTTTAGTAATTAAAAAGTGGTAAAATCAGTGCGGATTTGGGCCCTACCCATTGGTGAGAATGGTGTCAGAGACCTCATCATGGGGTTTGGCAACATGTAATAGAGAGCCAAAGTCGAAATAAAAAAACTAAAGCGTCTATTTTGCTAAAGTAACAACCCATAAGGCTTTTTTTAAAAGACCCCATTGTTTTGGAGAGACGATTGGTATAAAACTTATTTCAGTATGACCTCATAATGCTTTTTTGGGGTGGAGGGAATTAGATTCTCATGTTCTAAACGACACATTTTCTCGAATTACTCCTAAGAACATTAGAATATAATGTTTACCCCACCTCAAACCACTTTTAAGTAGGCCACCAACCCAGAAAAGATCAGAGCTCTCCAAATCAATTTTAATTGTAATCCTCCCACTATGTTTTGATTTGTATTTATAGAAAATGTGCAAATCCCTTAAATCTACTATCCATTAAATTAGATTGTTGATATCTAATTTGGAGTGGCAATAGATTTGGAATACTTTCAAGAGCTATTTTTTTTTTTTAAATCCTTTTTTAGGAGATTGATTTCAACATGGTTCTTCTAAAAATAATTTATTTAAAGTTGCATATCCCTTAATATGTGTAGAATCCCCATCCCTAACTCAAGGAGTCATAGGAAACCGAAGATCCTGAAACCATAAGAACCTAAAACCAGCCCAAAAACTATCGACCTTAGGATCATCAAATACCTCAAAATCAACTTGTACACAATCTCGAAACCCATAACCATGGAAATTCGCACCTTGAAGCTCGAGCTCTATGGACGCTTCAGAAGATAGTCTTTCGAGCCTAAATTTGGTTCCAAATGAAAGTAGATGTCACAAGTTTTCCAACGTTTCAAGAATCATTCTGATACGATATACGATTTGAGAGTTATGGCCCTCGAAATTTTTTCAAAAAATGACCATTTGATCCCTCAGAGACGCCACTGCCAACGCTAGAGAGGGGACCACTAACGCCAAAAATTTGCAGTCCCCAATGCTAAAGTAATCACCAACAACGTCGAAGACCACATTGTTGAGACCCCTAATGCCCAAAGTAGAGGTGGCAACGTCGGAAGCAACAGTGTTCGAAATGATTATCTGAGCCACTGACCTAAAGACCTGCAGGAAAACAAGGCCCAAGGAGTCACTGAAGCGCAGCATTGGTGTCACCAACTCCACCCCAACTATGCTCAAACTTCATGAACAGTGACTTCGCAACGTAAATAATTGAATTTGAATGATTACAACACAAAGTTGGTAGTGCCAACGCCAGCACTGCTGATGGTAGCGTTGCACGAAATCATCTCCAAACACCCATGGAATAGTGTTTTCATTAAATGAAAATAATCAATAATTGAATTTGAATTATTACAACCCAGAGTTGGTGGTGTCAATGCCAGCACTGTTGGTAGCAATGCTGAAGAAAGTCTCCTCCATATACTTCAGAAATAATATTTCCATTAAATGGGAAGGACAATTATTGAAAATGAAATCATTATGGTGAGCTTTGGCAATGCTAATGCCAGAGTTGGAGCTAGCAACGTCGGAGGCAGGAAAGGAAGACAGATCTGCGAGTGTCAATGCCAATGTTGGTGACAACAATTACTAGAAAGTGTGGCATTACTAGTGGCAGTTCTAGAGTTGGTGATAGTGGTGCTGGCAATCAGTGAACCCAACCAACACATGACCACCAGCATAGTATTTTCATTAATAAAAGAAGATATTTTACACACGCCTAAGTGAATCATTAATAGCGTTGCCACTATAGACGTG
The DNA here is from genome assembly GCF_000471905.2 of Amborella trichopoda. The sequence goes on along the minus strand of NW_006495273.1, from coordinate 6,130,464 downwards.
ACTTTGAAATGATTGATGTTACAATAGTGGTAGAGTTGTTGATGCCAACTTTATAGTTGCCATCGGTGGTGTTGGGAATCAACGGCCCAGATTGACCCTAAATTTTACGGCACTATTTGAGGATTTTTTGCCTATAAATAGGGGCCCTTGGCTTTGAATTTGAAAAACTTTTGAGATTTCAAATCTTAGCCAAAACTCTACCGCACTCAAGACTTGAATCTCCGGACCCTGAGACCTAAGCCCGAGCCTTAATCCCAACATCCTAAAACCCAAATTTTTGTACTACCACACACAAATCTATCTGATACCAATATCTTCTTCTTGATGGACTCCAAAAGACTAGAAACACTTGACACACTATGCACAATTCTGAACCAGTCAGCGACTCCGGGTGCTGGGCCTAGGGGCCCGATTTAAGGTTAGCTTTTGTTCATTTTCTCATTTATTTTTCAATCCCCTTTTCTCAAATCTTTCGCTCTCTTATCGGAAAACTCTTTTCAAGTATTCTAACTGATTTTCAGTTTATTCGCCCCTCTAGCCGGTATTACCAGTAATCCATATGAGTGTGGTCCGAAAACCGAACCCTTGCCCATGTTACAATTCGACAGGACCTTTATCATCTACTATTTTTATTGACAAGTTTACATATGAAAGCGAGGCAGATGGTAGATTTCATCTACTTAAATTGTCATGTATAAACGATATGCTACCCATTCAAATGGGTGAAACAAATTTGATTCGGCTAGCAATAGATCTAGGCCATTTTGGAACTCAAAATATTTTTTTTGTTTTTGTTTCAAATTTTGGTTTGGATAGGAGGAGACTGTTATTCAAAATTTTAAAGTCTCTCATTCTTCACGAAAGAGTTTTTTCAGGTTTGGGGCCATATAGTCTAATGTTCATAGGGCCATCAATAGTTATGGGATGGGTTGGGTTTGGTCTAGGTTGACACTGATGTAGCCTAGACCCGACTAGGTCTAAGTTAGAGCAGACCTAACAGGTCTACAAATAAAAGAACATAAAAAATTACTAAATAAGTAATATTATTTCTATGTATTTTATATATTAATATATACCATGTTGGTTAACTCAGACACATACCTGACCTTGTCATTATCCAATTGGATCTAACCTAAACCCAATATGGGTCAGTTCAAGGTGAAGTGGATCCTGACCCGACTCATGGGGTTCATTATCTAAGTCCTTACCCAAAGCTAGTTGCATCGACCGAACCCATTTCCCACCTCTACCCACCAAAAGTTGTCTATTTTGCCGATGGAAAGCTTTACTTATATCCCTAAGAACAGTAAACTATTATGCTCTTGTCCCTTAATAAGATTAGACAACAATGATCCTGCACCTCAAAAACTAATTTCAATGGTAAGAACCTAAGAAGTCTCCAAATTACTAAATGGGGAAAGTTATGATTCCCTGATAAGATTATGTTATAATGTTCCTTAACCTCAAAGACCAGGGACCTATAAAGCTCCAAGATCACCTGTAAATAATGATTGTGATATTAATTTAGTGCTAAAAAAAGGCTCCATCGATTCCCTGTCGGCCTCTGATGCGGGAAAAAACAAAATAGCAACTAGAGAGAGAAAGAGATAGTAGGAGACAAGATCTGCCGCTTAGATTTTCTATTCAAATTTTATTACTTTCATTCTAAAATTACATATCCAAAAAGAAAGGCACAAAACACACCTTTCATACTTGTTTTTACCAAATGGTTAACATTCTTAAAACCATGAAATTCGCATAAAAAAACTTCAATTTCCTAAGACACTTTTAATCATCCTACATTTTGTAAATCTACCACAACTTCCAAACAAACAATAACCAAGACATTAACTCTGTATGACTTCCCCAGACACTAATGACCTAGAAAGTAGAAAACATAACAAATATTCTTTGAAATAACAAAATTCATGGGAAATGACACACTTCGGGGACTCACACTACCATGTCAACAATCTAAGTCACTCACAAATTGTCCTAAATGTTAATGAGGGACCATGCTGGCCTATATTAGTCTACCAGAGTGCGAAAGAACTCGCCCATGAGTTCACATTGGCAAACCCATAGTATTTAGTCAAGTATATCATATTAAATGTGGGACGTGTGCAGATATGAGGGGAAAACTTAAGGGTGTAGGCATTGTTATTGATCCTCCTGCAAGTTACGGTAGGGGCCCACTTTCTTCTCTGTGAGCTTGTTATAAGTTCCCATTGGAAGTCTTTCCATTTTTAAGAAGGCCTACACAAGGTCTCTTTCTTTTAAAACATATTTCCATCAAAGAATATTTGTCATTTCTTTGTATTTGGTGTAGTAGCTTCCAACGTTTTACAAACTTCTTCATGGAGCTTAACCATACTTTCGGTGAGATCTTGGGCAGCTACATTTGGTAAGGTTGAACTGGCCGGAAGAAGGTCAATGTAGTGGATAGGGACCTGCCCATAGACCACCTCAAAAGGAGCCTTGCCTGTCGAATTATTCACCATTGAGTTGTAGGTAAACACGGCTTGAGGCAGTACAATATCCTACTATTTTGGCCATTTTCCCGACAAATTATAGAGAAGATTAGCAAGCACCACCGTTGTTTGCCTGACCATTTGAGGATGATAGGCACTACTATAGTGCATATCAATCTCCAACATCCTCCACAAGGCTCTCCAAAAATGATAAGGAATTTGATGTCTCGATCCGATGAGATCGTCTTCAGAATGCCGTGGTACTTAACCACTTCACAAAAATAGAGACTAACAATGTAAGAAGCATCCATAGTTTTCTTGCATGGAATAAAATGAGCCATTTTAGATAATCGATCAACAACCACAAAAATAGCATCCATGCCTCATAGAGTTCTTGGCAATCTAAGAACATAATCCATACATCTTGCTACAGAGATTTAAGAATAGGGAGAGGAGCGTACAAACCTGAGTTGTTGCCATGTCCTTTAAAAACGTGGCATGCTTGACAACGTCGCATAAAGTAGTTTATATCTTGATGGATTTAGGCCAATAATATCTCTCCTCTACCAAAGGTGATAGTCTTATCACGGCCAAAATGTCCCCACAAACCGTTTGCATAGAGTTCTTTGATTTGGCCATCTTGAAGGGAGTTCTTAGGGATGTGTTGTCGAGAACCATTGAAAAGGAGCCCATCATGAAACAAATAATTCCCTGGTACCCCTTTTTTGCATGTTGTCCATGGCAACCCAAAACGGGGATCATTAGGGTACAATTCTTTTAAGTTTTCAAAAGCAAGGATATGATAATATGGTGTTCAAGAGAGTAACTCATTGGCCAAGCACATCAGTAATACTCTAACACAAAGCTATATTCTTACAAAAAGGCAATTCACTTGACATGTCGAGGACTAAGACCTCTTTGGCTATTTATGTGCTTTAGGCCTTCATAACTTGAGTTCAAAATAAACTCTTTTTGGATAAGATAATCACACTAATGTCGAAGGGCCTGCACTATTCCATATAACTTGAGGTCATATGTGGAGTAATTCTCCTTGCCTCATTAAGATTTTCGCTCAAAAAGGCAATTAGGTGCCCTTCTTGGCTGAGCACACTGCCGATACCCTAACGCGAATCATTGCAATCGAGCTCAATCACTTTCTCAAAGTCGAGCAATGCAAGTACATGTTCTGTTAAGAGCTTTTCTTTGAATAGCTCAATGCTTTTGTTGGCTGTCGATGTCCAATGGAATTCACCTCGCTTTGTACACTTTGTCCCTGGGTCAACAATGGTGCTGAAATTTTCATAAACCAGCAATAAAAAGAGGCTAGCCCATAGAAACTCGGTACCTCATGGACATTTTGAGGCGTTTCCCATTCTTGTATGGCATATATTTTGACCTTATCCACCCACACACTTGAAGAAGTCAAAAGAAAGCCTAGATAGACTAGGCAATCTGTCATAAAAGCACACTTTGTAAGGTGAATATAATGTTTTTCACCTTTAAGTGCACTTAGTACTACCCTTGGATGATTTTTATGTTCATTCTGATTCAGTTGTACACAAGTATGTCATCAAAATAAACACAAAATTGTCGATAAAAGAATGGAGACTTGATTCATTACCCTTATAAAAGTGCTCAGTGCAAGCCACTTGAGTAAGCCCTTGTGAGTTTTAAATGCAGTTTTCCACTCATCTCCCAATTGGATTTGGATTTTATGATATCCACTCCTTTGATAAATTTTAGAGAACTCTTGGGCTCCCCCCAACATGTCTAGCATATCATCAAGCCTAGGGATGGGAAACTGATACTTGCTGGTGATGCAGTTGATGGCATGACTATTATGTACATTCACCATGTAGCATCTTTCTTCAATGTCAACGATGCTCTTACCGCATATGGGTTCATGCTTTCATGGATGAATCATTTTTTTTAGTAGGTCCATAATTTTCTGATGGAGCTCCTCATGTTCTCTTGGGCTCATACGAGCTCTATTTGGCAAGTTAGATTCGGGTATCACATTAATATCGTGTTAGATGTCCCTTAGTGGAGGTAGTCCACTTGGAATATCATCTCGGAAGACATCTTTAAACTCCTCAATAAGGGACACCAACTCACCTGGCACACTTGTGGGCTTAATCTCCTCTTTAGCCACCAAAGCGTACACAACTCCACTCTTATTACTTTCTTTCAAAAGCATAGATAAGGTAAGAAAGCTACAACCCTTCTCTTGACCAGATATGGGAGCACTTTCCACCTTGCTAGGCAGGACTACCACCTTCCACATTTCCCATTTAGAAAGTGCAAGAGTTTTTGTGACCATCATGTATTACACCCCCATTAAATTGCCATGGCCAATAGAGAAGTGTGTGACATAAATCCATAGAAACAACAACATACCATACTTCATCTTAATATATCTTTCTCTCAGAAAAATAAACAAGACAATGCTGAGAGACTTTTACCTCATTGCCTTTCTGGAACCATGCACTGCAGTATGGCTTCTAACGTGGTTCGGTTTTTAGTTTGAGCTTGTCTACCATTTCTCATGATACTATGTTCTTGAAACTACTGTCATCAATTAAGTTGGTGCATACCTTGCCATCAGCTTTGCATCGAGTTTTAAAATGCTTGATTGAAACCAATCTTCACCTAGATGAGCCTTCGTAGTGGTTAGAGCATGGTGGATTACCAAGATTTTGCCCACCTCATGCTCAATCTCTTCATGTACCAGTTTAGGCTATTTATCATAGATGGGTCTAGAACTGTTCACAGTTAAATCATCTTCTCATTGTCTTTTGACAAATTGATTCGTAAGTCAAACTACATCTGGGCCCACACTCACTTAAAAGGTGAGCAATTTGGTCATACTTGAAGCAAGTTATAGGCTTATGGTGGGGCCTAGAGGTTTGATCAAGAGGGGTTAAACCACCATGGCTAGAAGTGGGGTTCTTAGGAGATTCCTTTACTTCTAGATGTCCCGCTCTTAAAAGAGCCATGGGTGTCAGTAAACCGTCTAATATTGCCACAATTAAGTTTTACCTCTACTTTTGACGTAATCCATAAGCGTCATCGATCTTCCATAGACGATGCATCCCCACCATGTCTAATGGCTAGTCTCAAGCCACCAACATGCCTAGAAATGAGTTGTTCATTCATTTCTTGTATATCATTTCCTTATCATGAGCTTCTAAAACATCTCAGTATATTCAAACATGCTCTTAGTCTCTGGCGGGAGATTATTGAATTGGAAGGAGAACCTGCGAGTAATCTTATTAGTAAGAACTTCTCCTTCATCTTAGATCTCATCTTTCCCCAAGAGGCGACCTTAGGATTCTCTTTCGAAGGTGAAGCTATTGGATTTGATCCCACCATTCCAAGCATAGCCATGTAATCTAGTACCTACAAGCTTCACACGAAGCTTCGCCGAGGCTTCTTTATAGTCAAAAACCATCTCTACAGTGCTAAGCCAATCCAAAAATTCTTCAAAATGTAGTTGTCCGTGGAACTCTGCTATGTCCAGTTTGATAGAGTCTCTATCAAGCCTAAATCTGTCATCATTCCCTTCATCAAGCCGACACTACTCCACAAAGGGGTTAACCTCAGACTCATCGGTAGAGGTGTCTTGACTAGATTCATGCGTATCTTGAATTTTTAAACACTCAAGTTGTGTAGTCAAATTCTCAACTTGGCAATGCAACCCCATCAACTCCTTAAATCTCGCATTGTTCCCCCCAAAAAGTCGCCATGTCCTTCCCTACCTGTAGTCCTTCTTTGTGCCATGAAATAAGATTATTTTCTAAAAATAGATGAGACTTCTTTTCAGGTTCTGACACCAAATGATGGGGGAAAAAATAGAACAACAACTAAAGAGAAAAATAGATTGTGGAAGGCAAGCTCTGCTACTTAGATTTTCTATTTAAATTTCATTAGTTTCATTCCAAAATTACACATATAAAAGAAAGGCATAGCACACCCCTTTTTATACTTGTTTTTATGAAATGGTCAACATTCCTTAAAGGCACGCAATTCCCATAAAAAGAATTACAACTTCTTAAGACACTATTAACATCCTACATTTTCCAAATCTACCACAACTTCCTAACACATAAGAACCAATACATTAGCTCTCTAACTTCTATAGACATTAATATCCCTCGAAAATACAAAATATAATAAATACACTTTTGATGTAATAAAATTCATGGGAAATGACATACCTTAGGGACCCACACTGGCATGTCAACAGTCCAAGTCACAAACTGTCCCACATGTCATCAAGGGCCCACACTAGCCTACATCAGCCTTTCGCAAAAAGATAACTTTAGGTAGTTCAAGCACATACTAGTTATTTAGAATAGGGAAAGGTTTATATGCTTCCCCCACATCATAGAAGTTCTATTCTCCCCCTACCATCCAGCCGTCCAATTTTGATCAAGAGAACCACTCACCGTTTGATCTTAGATCCGACGTCTTAAAGTATTTTATTTTTAGTTTTTTTTTATACAAAATGTATGAATATGAAATTTGGTACGTGCCTTCTTCTCATTAGGGCACACTTATAAAAAAATATTAAAAATAACTTTTCGAGACAGTATACTGGCCAAAATACCCCTTGATTTTTTAGGGGTATTTTGATCATTTTATTTTTTTGAAAATATTTTTTTTATATTTTTCGCCAGTGCAAGTTTAATAGAGGAATGAATGTCCAAAATTTGGTGTCAAATAGTTTATAGAAAAAAAATTAAAAATAAAATAGTGTAGAGACGTGACATTGTGATTGGGACATTATATTTGTGCGTCCTAGCTCGCACAAATCCAATTTTTGTGCGTCCTGGCTTGCACCTATTATATTGCAAGCACATCCAGAACGTCCTTACATGGAGGCCCAGGCCTTTTTCACAAGATATAAGAGTCATTCGCCAGTAGTTTTTATGTTCTTGAATTCTTTTTAAGCGATTCTACAGTCACTCTGTCCATTTTTCAACGACTTCTCTACTTTTTCCGGCGTTTATTTTCTCTCCATCTATTTGAGAGATAGAAATCTTCTTGTTAGTTTCTTTTTGGATAAATGTTTGGTCATCTTTGTAATTTTCTTGGTCTATTTTTAATGTCTTTGTGCATTTTCCAGTGAGTTTTTGGCATGTTATGTCAAAGAAGTATCACTGGTTCCCCTTTATTGACATCACTGTTTAATTAAGTGGATGTGTATATTTTATTTAAGGGTGTGGTTTGTATGGACTTGAGGCTCTCAATAAGCAAAGTAAAAGCACCTTTAAATAGTGTCAAGAAATGTGGTTTTAATATTAGAAATCTTTGTGATGGCCTTAAAATATATTTTTATTTTTAATTATAAACTTTAAAGCTTCAAAAATAATGTAGATCGCGCAGATCTATGAAAACTTGGAAAATCTTGAAAATTGACGGTCTAAAAATGCATTACAAGATGAAATTCATTTTTTTCTCATGTCCATACATCTTGATATCGAGATGATGAATTTGAGGATATTTGGGCATCAAAACGGCCTCTTCTAGTGAAATTTTTGAGGTAGGTTCTAATTTGATTGTTTAGAGCCTCGGCTCTATATAAACTTTGTCCTTTATTTAAGGGATTGTCTATTATAAGATCCTATCATCAAACGCAAATCGAATAGCTTAGTGTACCTTACAAAGTTAAAGAATTTTTTGTTTCGGACTTTGAATTCAATATGTGAAACATTCTTAGCCTTTCAATTTCAAATCTAAAAAAAAAAATTACGACGTCCTTATACAAAAGATAAAACAATCTTATTATACACACTTTCTTTATTTAAAAAGATTCCACAAAATGTTCCAATGGCCGTTAAAAAGAAGGAAACAGTTTTGAAATGCCTATAACCAGAAATCCACATGGGTCATTCTCCCGCAGAATAGAAGTTTAAACTTTTGAGGCACAAGATATCTATAGATTGACTAATTGGTCTCAAGGTTTAATTTTTAGGATTCGTGTTCTAAGGCAATAACAACCAAACTTGGTTGAGAATGCTCTTCCCCTTCTATAGACAATTCCCTTCCTCTTCTAGACTTACTATGCCTGATGTTTGGATGGAAAATTCACATCCATACACTGTTGAAGAATTATGTGACTCGGATGACTAGCACTGTTGAAGAATTATGTGACTCGGATGACTTGCACTCTTGAAGAATTATGTGACTCGGATAACTTGCACTTTTGAAGAATTCTTGGGACTCAAATCTAGATGAGAAACAACATAAAGAGTCTATCATACATTAAGGGTTCAAAACCTTGAAGTTGTTCGAAAAACCCAAACAAGGTCCTGCACTTTTTTTGTAGGAATCGGGCTTGGGCTTGATTGATTAGCAGTTGACGGTTACGGGTTCAAATCTTTGATGTCGAAACCAAACAAATACCTACTTTTTGTTTTTTGGAGTCAGGTTTGGGCATGAATAGTTAGCAATTGATATTGACTATGCTACATCTCAACTTAGATTCCTACGATTGAACTATCCAAAAAATAATAGTAATAAATACCATATATTTTTGGTGAGTACACTTGTACTTACAGTCGATGAAAATGATGTTTTCAATGTTTGGAAATTATGTTCAAATCAGTGTAGGAAAAATCGGGTAGTTCAAATTCTAACCGCTTGGTTAGACCCGATTAGCTCGGAACTGGCCAGTTGCTTATTTTGGTTTTGGTCAGTTTTGGTAAACCGGCTAGGCATTTAAAAAAAATTATATAAAAACTCAAAAAATTAAGGGATTTTGTTTGTAATTTATTTTTTAATGCTTCTCATCATTTTGGGAAAGATTGGAAATTGTTTTGCCTATTAATACTTATTTTTACACTTTCTCTTTTTTTTAAAAAAAATATCATTGGACACAAAATCAATTCTTTCATTTTTTTTTTTTTTTTTTTTAATTTTATTTGGATGTGTTTTGTTTAACCATGCTTTAAATATATTTTTTATATTTTATTAAATATTTTTGGTATTTTTTTGACATTTTTTTCTTAGGACTCGCCCGTTAGGCCGGTTGAAGTGCTTCCGACGCTTAACTGTTGACGTTTGATTTTTCCTACACTGCTCGTCTGTAACGAGGGATTCCATGGAGATCAATAAAACCTGGTATTTTTAAACAGCATGAACATGCCAAAGTTCCGATGATCTCGCTTTCAAATGAATTAGTCAATAAATATGGGAACTTGAAGAAAATAAGTGGACCGTTCCACAAAGCAAGGGAAGGGTTTTGCTGTGCATTCTTTTATGTTCACGTCCTGAGAATTCAGAAAATATATATCTCTCTCTCTCTCTAAATCTCTCTCTCATGTCGGAAGCTGAGGCGAAGTCGAAGAAGACTGGACGTCTCTGTAACATATGCAACCAGAACCGAGCAGCGCTTCAAAGGCGAAAGACCCAACAGCAGGTACTGTGTGCCCAATTTGGTTTCATATTTCCTTCTTACTCCTTTTTTTTTACATTCACAAACGAATCATGGCTTTGCTTTGGTTCCCACCTTTTTATTCACTCGTAACTCTCAGCTTAGTTGTTCATTGAGAATCACATAGTTTCACCGTGTTTAAATTATAACCGACGTAGTGGCTTTATTTGAACTACTCATGGTTTTATATTTTCTGGCTCTGTGAATTCGACTGGATATCAAAATTTTGAGGATTTTTAATTTGAATGACTAGTTATGCTGATGGAGAAGTTGAATATGGACCATTATGACTGGTTCTGCTTATGGAGAGATTGAAAATCGACAATTGGTCTTATTTGTTTCCAAGGACATGATTAGGCCAATTTTTGTTTAGTCTGGTTATTTTGGCTATGTATGTTTTGTTTTGGACCCCTTTTATCAATCGAAATTTAAGAGGAAAAGGGCTATTTATCATATAAATGTTTGAATATTTAGAATTTGGATATTCTTGTTCAAGATCCTCGCCTACAACTCTATTTTAAGAACTCTGCAGTATCTCTGTCTTTGAAAACTTAGTGTAGAATGGATGAATTGAGTATTGTAGGGCTTATGAAAACCTTGTTGAAACCTTAGCAGCCTACACCAGCTGACACTTTGGGTATCTCTAATGGGCTTCTTGTTACCTTCTGAAAAATAGAGTTCTAGTATGATTTGAATTTTTTTTTGTAATGCACACTGAGGATCAAGGCACTGCAGTTATGGTTTTTTACTTAGATTGATCAAATTTGGGTTGTTGGGTCTTTGAGTATGGTTCCCATTCATGGAAATAGCTGTTCTCTTTTCACATGGGGTAACTTAATTCTTTATGGGATCAGTTATGCCGTTGAAAGGCACAAATGCTAGCCATTTCATGCTGCATTGGAGCTAGAAATTGATTGCCGTTTTTTATATGTGTATTGTTGGTTCCTCACGCTGTTCAAACTTCTTGTACATAATATGGGGCCTATTCATGCATGTCTCTTTAGTATGTTGATATGGTCCTCACCTGAAATGTTGGGGTTGAAATGACAGGTTCCTTTGTGTTAAATCATGGCTTACGAGTCCAAATGCATGTATTTTCTTTGTCTTATGAAGGTTCTTAGTACCCATTCTTTTTGCATACTAGATTTATCCAATATGTGTTTTTTTCATATGCAGTGCCTATCTTTTGATTCCAATGGATAGACTTCGGTCGCATTTTACTAAGATTGATTCTAAGTCTCTGCCTCTTTCATGTTTGTGAAGATGTGCAGGGAATGCTTTTACTTTGCTTTTGAAGAGGAGATCCATAGGGTCATTGTGGAGAACAGACTATTCAAACCTGGAGAGCGTGTTGCTATTGGAGCTTCTGGTGGTAAAGGTAATATCATCGGGACATGCTAGACTTGGTTTATCCCTCAATTCCTTTGCAAAAATAGCAAAATACTCATAACAGAAGCTGAATATTAAAATAATCACTCTTATAAACATAGAACACCTCCATCTTGTGAATTTATCTGTCACTGCCACTTTGACCTTGGTTTCCACTTGGATTTGTGATGTGAGATACTTGATCTTGGAACTTTGGGTATGCCTCCAAGACTGTTTTTTATTTTTGCTGACTTAAGATATCACATACACAAATCTCTAGTTGTTGTTAAAAGATATGCCATGCATGTGCTTTTCTGCAAACACAACTTTCCCTTGTATTCTAAGCCTTGAAACATTAGTGGTTCCCACTATCTGCTGAAATTCTCATTTCTCTATTTCCATGTGCACCGTCTTCAATTGACAATTGCTAGCAAATTTTTGTTTTGATGATACTGTTGGATGAGAATTGAGGGAAGAAGCATCATTAGAGAGTGCTAGAACAATTCTTATGAGTGTGAATCACAATTCTCAACATAACATTGCAACATATGATTTCTCTCAAAAAACAAAAAAAAAAAACATTCCAACATATGTTCTTTTGTACTTAAATGCCCCTCACTACAAACAAGTGAGGCAAGAATTTATTGTGAATGAAAAGAAGAAAAAATTAGCTGTTCTTCCCTTAGATGTACATACACAAACACATATATACATATATATGTACATACACATATACATATCTTAGGGTCATAAATGACCTCTTGTCGATCTACAGACAGAGGTTCTGAACTTAGGACATCTTTTTTCTTTACTCTAAGTTTTCACCACTTGTCACGTCACCAGCATGCTCCGGCCTGAGCTTGAGCCTACCGCTCAGCCACCAGAATGGGCAGGGAACAGGCAGCTATCTTCCTCCCATTGACGCCCCTCTAGTGAATGACACCCGGGCAGGTGTGTCCCCTGCCTGCCAACCTTGGTTGCAATTCAAGGACTCGATGATTCATTGCATTTCACTACGTTCTTATGACATCTGGTTACTGTGCGGAATCACTTTAGTGATCAAAGCAACCAAATGATCCATGGTTTTATTTAAAGGGTGGGGCTCTATGTACTTCATCTTTTCATAAAAATTGGGGCTCAAAGCTACACATTTGGCTAATCGACTATCATAGTGCTGCTCTTTATGGTATTCAACCTTAGTTGCATTATCTTTGAGTGAGCCAAACCACTCACTAGCTATGAGGGTTGATCATGCCTCATTGTGGGCTGCTTCTAGTTTTCCTAATCTCTGTATTTCACTTAATCTCTGCCAAGCAGAGTACATAAGCCAGGGGCACATATATATCCCTTAAACGACCAAGTTTCACCTGGTTATTTTGCACCACTTAGTCTTTCCTTGAACCACCAGCTTCCATCACTCTATTTACCAGCCTCGATATTATTGGGATCCTACACCATATTTAAGCCAAATGATTGCTGTCAGTGAGTGTTTTTTATTGGGTAAATCTCTCAGTGAGACTGAGAACAAGTGTGTGCTAAGCTGCTTGCAGCCTATCCCCAATTTACTTCAGATCGCAAAATATCCAAATACGAATGTAGTGGGAATGTCTTTGTGGTTCAGGAGCAGGATTGTGTTAATAGACTTCTTGATTTTGTGGAAATGGTTCACATATCAATCACCATATGCCTGGCAATTTGAATGCTTATAGGAACATGCAACTAAGGTCTAAATTCCCTGGCACTTCAACAAGCACTACTGATTTTCTGTTAATACTGCACTAGAAACAGCTAGTTGAGGTATTGCCTCATTTATGAGCGTCACATCAACTATATAGTTTGTGAGATTGTGATTTATTCATGGCGATGTATTCTTCTCTCTAGGTCATTGAGCCCCTTATGTTCCAAGTTCCAACTCTTAAACATGTTGGTATTCGTCTCTGCAATTCCCCACAAGTTGCCCCTTCAAGTTTCCATTTTTCCCTACTATTCCTTTTTAAATTCTATCATTGTTGGTCAAGACACTGTCTATGACAGTTCAACTAGCTACATAAGTCTTATTTTTCCGACAGCTTACAATCTGTCCATCACCTACTCTCCAATTATCCCTATAGAGGCATGGGAATGAGATCTGTCTTACATCTTATGGTAGGGGAAATTAATTCAAGGGAATAGTCAGTCTACTCCTAGAAAACAATGAATCACTATGACAATGACTTCCGTATGTTATGTTATTAGGATTACGGAGTAACCAGGTAGCACCAAATACGTCTAAATTCCCTGGCACTATCCACTTCAACAAGCACTACTGATTTTCTGTTGATACTCCACTAGAAATAGCTAGTTGAGGTATTGCCTCATTTATGAGCGTCACATCAACTATATAGTTTGTGAGATTGTGATTCATTCGTGGCGATGTATTCTTCTCTCTAGGTCATTCAGCCCCTTATGTTCCAAGTTCCAACTCTTAAACATGTTGGTATTCGTCTCTGCGATTCCCCACAAGTTGCCCCTTCAAGTTTCCATCCCTATTATTCCTTTTTAAATTCTATCATTGTTGGTCAAGACACTGTCTATGACAGTTCAACTAGTTTTGCCGACAGCTTACAATCTGTCAATCACCTACTCTCGAATTATCCCTATAGAGGCATGGGAATGAGGTCTGTCTTACATCTTATGGTAGGGGAAATTAATTCAAGGGAATAGTCAGTCTACTCCTGGAAAACAATGAATCACTATGACAATGACTTCCGTATGTTATGTTATTAGGATTAAGGAGTAACCAGGTAGCACTAAATACGTGTTTGCTTAATCTTCTATGCATTCTTGTTAGGATTTAAGGAATGTTGAATGCTTTACAATGGTGGCTAACTTAGAAGCTGTGCTCTGGTTAGGATTATTTCTGGACAAATACTCCAGGAACATGATGGCCATTACGGCAATACTCTTACCATGATCATAGGGATCATATTTGGAACAAAATTGGCATTCATCTAATGAATTTCCTTATATGTGGCATCATGGTGTTGTGGATTTAAGTACTCGACTGGTGTTATACTATTCCATTGATACATAGATGCTCATGAAAAACATTAAATAGTCACTCTCCTCAAATGTTTGATTTAAGACTTCCATTTCTCATTGAACTTCATAATTATCCTTGGCTAATGTAAAATTGAAATATGTTGCAAGAATTGCATTCTTTTAGAAATGTCAATTTATCTCACAATAATCGTCCAGAAACATGATATTCTTAATTTGGCCCATTACGTGCACCAAGTATGGATGTGGGCTATTTGAAACACGCGAAACATTATTTCTGGACAAATACTACAGGAACATGATGGCCATTACGGCAATACTCTTACCATGATCATAGGGATCATATTGTGATTCATTGCAACAAAATTGGCATTCATCTAATGGATTTCCTTCTATTTGGCAACATGTTGTTGTGGATTTAAGTACTTAACTGGTGTTATCCTATTCCATTGATACATAGATGCTCATGAAAAACATTAAATAGTCACTCTCCTCAAATGTTTGATTTAAGACTTCCATTTCTCATCGAACTTCATAACTATCCTTGGCTAATGTAAGATTGAAATATGTTGCAAGAATTGCATTCTTTTAGAAACGTCAATTTATCTCATGATAATCGTCCAGAAACATGATATAGTAATTTTGACCTTTTTTCTTAATTTGGCCCATTATGTGCACCAAGTATAGATGTGGGCTATTTGAAACATGCCAAACATTCGACTTGCTACTGCTAATATGAACATAATGTGTTATAGTAACTAACGCGGTCACTTCTATTTGCTTCCATATGTTAAATTGATCGATTCTTGCTTTTTTCACATGAAGAAATATATTGAAGTTTGTACATGACATTTTAATGTGGACACTAAAGTTACACATTTGTTTCACTATTAGTGGAAACAAAAAAGTTATTATTCCAGGAGCCCAGAAATGTCCTCATGGTAAATTTAATTTTTCATACATGGATGAGCTAGGAAATGGTTTGGCTGTCAATGCAACATTGAGACTTTGAGGAAATATGCTTTTTGAGTAGCCACTTTACAATCTGGAATTGTGGAGCCAGGAAGTCCATGACCGTGAAAGTTCTCCTCCCGCCTTGTCTATTAGTTATGTAACGTACCTTTGATATATTGAAAATTGGATGTGTATCGTGGGCTTTAGTGCACATTTCAACCAGGAGGATCAGAATTACCTGTTAATTGGCTTTTTGATGTATTATCATGTACATCACTCACTTTCATCTGCTTTATATGTGTTTACCTTTTGAATCCAAATCAAAATTTAAAGCATACCACCTCCAGCTATTGGTGAAATTTGTAATCTTGTTTTCCAAAATTACATCATAGAGTCAACCTTTATAATAGGAGATGCGCTCTGACAAGTTTCAAAGGAATTATTTCGCTGACGCGTATTAAATCTGTTGATTTACTCAAGGTAACATATCACTATTTGGTTAAAAGGAATGGCGGAGTAGAATGTGTACCTCTCTGTTTTGGGATTTTGGTTTATCTTGGTTCTGTAATCTTGCTCTGTTAAATATCAAGCATCTCTTCTCCAGTACTGTTCTTTACACCTCAGTTTCTTATCCTTCCGATTCCAGGCTCGTTGCACTTGTTTCAAACTTTCAGGTGAGTATTGTTATTTAGTTATTGTATTATAGCTACCTTTTCCAGTTTGGTGTACATTGTTAATTCTTTCTCTATTTTCTCCATTGAGTTTAATTTTGACGAAAATTCAATGCTAATTAGATGGAACATTATAAAACACTCTGGAAAGGCATGACATATGGTACCTGTTTCCATACATGAAATGTTTTCACAGAAAACATTGTGTATTGGTTTGTATGATTTAATGCCATCGAAGCTTGTGTTGTCAATAAACTGCTGGTTGGGTGCAGATTCCACTGTTCTTGCTTATGTATTGTCAGAGCTGAACCGTCGGCACAATTATGGCTTGGATCTCTTTCTTCTATCAATTGATGAAGGGATTACTGGTTATAGGGATGATTCCTTGGAGACTGTCAAGCGAAATGAAATACAGGTATACTTATCTCTCTATTTTCCAACAAAAGCAAATCCTTTGGAGCTAGTTTCATTCGTAATTTCCTTGCTGCGGTTTCCTTTTATAAATTCTGACATTTATATCATCCTGATGAGCCACTCCATAATTCAACTCACTTGGAGCCTGTGGGTGCTACTAGTATCATCTTATGAAATTATTCTTCAGATATTCTGATATTGTTTACTCAGTTTGTTCTTGAAATTAAATAAGCAATGCTTCTTTCTAGGGAGAGAGACCGTAACTAATTTTCCTGGAAATTTTAATGATGATGAGAGGAGATTTGCAATGGCCTGTGTATGACGGGTACCACATGTCTGACTGAAACAATGGCAATATGATGGTTCAATTTTCTTATTATTTTAATGTTTCCATATCATATGTTAATTGAGAAGTTTTTTTTCTTTCTTTCTTTCCTTTTTTTTTGGGTGGCAAATTAAAAATTGGACGTGGTTTCTTGGGTTGTAAACTTTTCCTTATTTTTCTGAATCATTTACTTAGTTTATGTGCTTATCGAAAACTTTAGCCAAGTGAATTTATGTGTATGACGCTGTACAAATTTGACAAAGGAAGAAGAAGTTCTAGAGCAGTTATTGGATCTGGGATTTTGGAAATCAAAAAAGATATGCTGATGGAAAATGAACCATTAGATGAACCATTAGATTCATACTTTAGGGTTGGTTCATCCATCAGTTAAGAACAATCTGATTATGCTTGAAGTTTTCTATGAAGTGGATCATAATAGCTTTGCAATTAGCATGGATCACATGCCAGCTATTAGGAGAATTTTTAAGTCAACTTGACTTTTCATACATCAAGAGAGAATATATTTGTTAGAAGGTATGGTACTGTGTGATAGGAAGTTTAACTAATAAATTTAGTGTGTATTTTCTAGTGAGACAATTGTGTGCCTCACAAATGTTAAAACAGAGGGGGTTTCTGTCATGTGGAAATGTGCTCTCTTTTAAACTTTTCTAGAATGATTGTTTGCTTAACCTCAATGTCAGAGTTTGGCTTACAATGGCTATGCTCTTGTTGATTTTGATGGTATCTTTCATATGGAATGCTCTCATATTAACCTCTGCCTGAAGTATCATTTTTGCAGTATGGTTTGCCACTGAAGGTTGTCTCCTACAAATCTCTATATGGCTGGACAATGGACGAAATTGTGAAGGAGATTGGGTTGAAAAACAACTGCACATTTTGTGGAGTATTCCGCCGGCAGGTAAACAATCTCTGATATTTCTTCGAGATCCATAAAAATGAAGATCGATTTTGGTTGGACTGTATGTAGTTGGATTATCATCAATGCATCCATTGTCTGTGTGTATTTACCATTGTATCTTTACAAAGACATCTTTACATTTGTCATATTATAGTGGATCTGTGATTCTGTTGTGCGTCTTTCCACACATACATATACGTCATTGAAATACAACAGCTGTCTCATTTTGAGTGTGGGTGTGGCATTCTCTATATAGTATCCTCTAAAGCAAGGGTTTCTCTTCTACAACACTAAACTTTAAGAATTATTCTAGGTGCTCTCTTATCATTTTTCTTACCATATATTCTCTCTTCACCTTCTTTACTATTCAGATGCTAATTGAGTGGTTGCCCTAATGTTCGATGCTCCACAACCGATTATATTCTCTTGGGGTTTAATTGGGTTTTCTGGTATGTAAGATGCACCCATTGTTGATTCCTCTGTTCTGAGGCAGAATATTGTTATGGCATCCACCTCTGGAGAAATTCCCTCATGGACCATCCTTTTATTTTGATCGTCATCTCTATTTCTCTAAGGTGGCCTCTTTATATTGTGATAATATCATTCCATTTATTCTATTATGACTTGAGGTTTTGTAGTCATACCTGTGCATTTAGATTGATTACTTCTTTATGGTTTTTTGGTCATCTTGAGACAATATATGAAGCCTCTCGCTTAGTTGCTTGTCATATGTTTTTTATGCATTTCCTGAGGATATCCGAGGATATCCTTCATTGGCTTGAAAGCAAGCTCATCATTCATCAAGCTTCACTGTCCATCGTGAGGGGGCGAGTTTACAGATTAACTCATGTGTGAGATACTGATAAACCTGGTTTTTCTTTTCTAGAGTTATTTGTATATAAATATGTTTGAATCAGTCTGGAGAAACCCATTGGTGTTCCCTTTTCCCCTATTCACATCACATTGGTCCAGACTGGGAACGGGGAGGGTCAATTGGAAAAGATACCGGCTGGGTACCCATCAAAAGCACATGGCATAGGTCTTGGCAGCCCATGATGCAAGGGCCTGCCTGTTCCCATAATATAAGATGGACTGGTCAATGGTCATTCAAATGTGCACGGCTAGGGAAAAGGGAATGCTAATGTGGAAGGTCCAGCCGGATCATGATATCTGTTCCCTATGTTCAGACACATATAGATCGATATATCAACGTTGAAAGTGTTGAACTTGGTTTTTTGCTCATTCATAACCTACTGATTTAACTTGACACTGGTGCAGTTGATTTGTCAGTGTTTTCAATTTTTTTTTTCGTAAATCTGAATAAAGAAAAACATGGACTAACTACTTCTTTGGCATCCACTTGCGAACCAATTTCATTTTACCAGTCTTGTTACACTCTTTTATCGTGGCTACCTAAGCATAACTTCATTTTGGAGACTACAACATGAACTCTTTTAAGTGTACATGGTAGTTTTGCTTAAATTTGTGATCAGACGCCAACCAGAGGTACCCACTTTAGCCCAACATTTTGATTGGAAGTTAATCTAGCCTCGTTGCAGATCTTCCTATGGTACAAGATATTGGCCATAGATGGTGTAGTAAAACTACAACACTGAAGTCATTGTGACATGGAATCATTGTGCCATTTAATGGATGCTACCTCATTGAATGATTTGTTTTCTAGTGAAAATTCTGTTTCAATTTAAAACAGAAGTCCAAATAGCCAAATATATCGTTTTTAGTAGAAGCAACCTATTTAAGTTGATCATTCTTGCAACTAAGCACCCTGCTCATGGAATTATTTATGAAGAAGCAAAAGGTGCCTGAAAAGATCAACATTCAATCAAGAGATATTCTCTAATCAGCCACAGTATTCGTTCCCCCCAGCATTATTCAATATGTCATATTCAAGCTAGTTGTATTTGAATATTCAAGCCGACCCCAAATAGTAGGGATAAGGCTTGGATGGTGATGAGGATGATATTCAAACTATTTGTAGGGTGGAATAGCATCAGATTTATGTCAATCCATGATTCTAGGATTTTGATCTAGGTTGAAGTGCCCCCTTCATAAGGAAACATTTCCAGTTCTAGAACTGAAATGAAAAAAACATCAAGGGCCCTGTTTGGGTGGCCTGCTGCAATGTCCCTTTACAATAATATAATGGTCCAGCCAACAATAAAAAGCAGATAGCATAGCCCATGCACTAAGTTCACCCGTAAGGAGCGCACTTCATGGAATTTGACTGGACTGGTTTTCAAACCAAATGTGTTCTTGTCTCTGCATATTGCGGATCAATCAGATGGTTGTCCTGTATGACTTCATTGGCAAACATACCCTTAGATCATGACCTTCTATTTCCAATGTTATGTCTACATATCTGCATGAAGCACGTTTGGACAGATCTCAATAGAGTATTGAGTTTTTTATTGCTGCCCAAATCCTGACATACTATCATTATGAATCCAGATTGATATGATTAATCCTGACCTCTAAGAACCTTTGCTTGAGACAGATGCATATGCTTCTGCAACCATGTGAAGATATTAAACTAAAGGGCAACCGAGAAGTGGGTGCTATGGAAAATCTTGCCTGTTACTTCTTTTCTTTGCATGCATTCTAACCATTTGTGTGGATCTATTACGAGAGACCTGAAGTGTATTTGAATATCCCCAAATGTGCTACTTGAGGGCTTCTGACTTCCATTTGTTAGTCCACTGTGGCCCAAGTAGCCAAGACCCTGATAGAATTCCTAAGTAAATGCTATCATCTCACTGATGCAATATGTTTGATCTTGAAATCTATGTTTTTTTATTAAACAACCGAGCATGCGTTGTTTTTGTTGGTTAAGATTCAACTGTTTCTTGATCCTCATCTTGAATTTCCCTCTTTCTGGGCCTTTTGCTTTTGTCATTTACTTTTCAATTTCTGACATATCATCTTCATATTAAAATTACCATTGTTGTAAGTGCCAGTTTCTATCATTTCTCTGTTATATCAACATTAAAATGCAATATATCTTCTC
>NW_006495273.1:6098476-6109820 GCF_000471905.2 Amborella trichopoda | reverse complement strand
TGTTATATCAACATTAAAATGCAATATATCTTCTCGAACTTGCAGGCTCTAGATAGAGGTGCTGCAATGTTGAAAGTTGACAAGCTTGTCACTGGGCATAATGCTGACGACATTGCCGAAACAGTTCTCTTGAATATACTACGTGGAGACATTGCTAGGTGTTGTTGACTGTATCTTTTTCTACCATATGTGTTTGCCCTTCTAGATAACTTTTTATTGTTTTGGATAGGCATATCTGATTTTCTTCTGAGAGGAATTATTTTCTATTAGCTGACTGATTCTTGACCATCTAAATATAGGTTAGGCAGGTGCACACTTATAACCACTGGGGAAGATGGACCTATTCCAAGATGCAAACCCTTCAAGTATACCTACGAGAAGGAGATTGTCATATATCCTTGCCATCGATATGTGCATTTTGTATTATAGGAATTTTATTTTGTTTTGGTCTTTTTTCATTTTGTAATGGTAGTATTTTCTTGCCTCAGTATTTTTCATATTAAAATTTTCAATCCCCTCTCTCTCAAATCTCTCTAAAGAAATGTAGAGGTACCTTGACTGAAATTTACGTATGCATATTTCAAAAAGCTGGACTACTTCTCCACAGAATGTTAGTACTCTAGTCCTTGAAGTTTTTATTTATTTGAATAGTCAATGGAATATATGGCTTTCTTCGACCATATAAATTATGTCTGCACTGCCTATTGGTAAGATAATCACATTCTCTTCAAACAGGAAAATTAAATCACTTTTAGAAGTGATTAAATGCATACCATTCAATTTCTCTGATGATGGAGTACACAACACATTGACTAATAAAGAATTCTGGTGGTTGATTCTTTCAAAGATTCCAGATTAATAATGCAGAATCTTCTCTCTTTGCTAGTCCAACTCGCTTTGAACAGCCTATTGTGTAACATGTCTTATTTTGATATTAAGTTTTGGCTGCAAATATTAAATGTAATTTGTATTAAATTTTTTCATTATTATATTCCTTTCAATATTGCTTTTGATTGTGCTTGAAGTCAGATACGTGATAGTCATGCATTGTTTGTTCAGTTCTTGTTATTGATTGGTTTTAACTTAGCTTCGGGTCCTAGATTCTGTGTCTCAGATATTTGTGCTAGCACAAACCTTGTACAGAATCATACTAGGGCCTTGATTGAATGAGCCTACTCGTTTGTCTTTGTTTTCTAGCTGCATTGCAGAGAAGCTTAACAGAACAAGCCTTACATCTACAGCAGTGTGTATGTGTATTGTTGGATATCATTTACTTGAAAAAAAGCAACCACGTCCCTTCTATATAAATTTGTAGTACAAAAGAAAAGGGCAAAAAAATTGACCTTATAAATGATATCAATCAAACCATGAATAATTAAGGGAAATTTATATCAAGTTACCTATGAGAGATGAACAATTTAACAACTCACCTGTAACTTTTATTTAATTTCAAAATTCCCATAAAAAGAACACATGGTCTTGAGTTGGAATAGTTGCAAATGGGCAGGATATTAAATACTTCATCTCTAAAGGGTATTTTGAGAAATTTCCCATAAATTAAAGTGAGCTGTTGAGCAGGCCTTTGGTTTGACAGTGAGATACCTGATTTGCAGGACAGAGAACTACCTTTGTTTAGCAAACCGAGCCGACAACTAATAATAATAATAATAACTATAATAATAACAATAATAATAACAACAACAATAACAACAACAACAACAACAACAACAACAACAACAAAAAAAAAAATAACAATAACAATAATAATAATCATAATGGTAATAATAGTAATAGTATTAGTGGTACTTATAATATTAATAATAACAATAGTAATAAAAATACTACTACTAGTATTATTACTACTACTACTACTACTACTTAATAATAATAATAATAATGATAACCATGATCATGATTATGATAATAATGATGATGACTATGTTGATGATAATGAAGAAATATAAGCCGTCGGAATGTCTCAAAGAAAAATATACAAATGTTTACAACTTAGTAACTCAACGCCCACCCCATCATTCCCAAATAAAACTGGAGAGAAGGGAGAGTTTGTCCAATAAAAGATGCTCTTGATACTGAAATGTGAACCATATCTAAATTGCAATATTCATAATTGCGGAAATGAGCAAACCACGAGCATTTATCCAAGTATAGTGATGTTCAACTATTGAATAATTTTCTAGTTCGTGCAAGACCCAAGTCACCAAAATACAAGTTACTTGTAGCATTGATATAACAATTATACCAACTTCAGTGAGAAATGCTTTCAGCCATATTACCTATTTCCATGGATGCCTTCACACTTGGGTTGTCTGTCATCTCATTAGCTGTGAGATGCTAGTGAGAACACGATCATAGGCATAATGAGTGAACAATGACATTCTCCTTTCTGAGAAATGGACAATGTTGAGTCTCAATTATCAAGAAATGTTAAAAAAATCCATGCTCTTTATCTGAATTCTAGCTTCAAGTGCTTAATTAAGTTGAGGAATATCATATTAATCATCTCCATTATGAACAATGTCACTCACATATATGGCAAGGTCGTAAAGGATTGTCATGCCTAGCGGTTCATTGTTTGTCAAACATTCTAAAATGTAACTCTTAGAAATTAAAAGCATTTTCTCATTTAATTTTGTGGCAAAAAACTTTTGACCCATAAAGATACTGTATTTCTATTATGACTCTTAATGCGTAATAGTAATGAAACTTATTCTCACTATTGTACAATTGTGATGCAGGCATATACTCACCAAATGCATATCGTGGATTTGCCCGTGATTTTATCAAAGATTTGGAAAGAATCAGGTGGTTATCCAGCTTAATTGCTCTTTATCAATTAGTCACTGTGAATGACTGTTGCTGTATGCATAACTATTATTCTTGTTGCTCAATCTCTCTTGGGATGATTTTCCTTGCCTACTTCATTTGTCCATCTACACATATTCATGCATGTGCGGGACACCAATGCGGACATGCTCATAATCTTGCTTTTGTAGGCCAAGAGCCATATTGGACATAATACGATCAGGTGAAACCTTCAGGATATCTACCACTACGAGGATGCCAGAGCAAGGAACATGTGAAAGATGTGGTTATATATCTAGTCAGGTAATTGTATTTCTTTTCCTTCACATTCCCTTCCCCCAGGGGGCACCACATGGGGGGTGGGGTTGTGTCTTATATACTTTGACTCATTGGCCTTTCTTTCTGATGCATATATTTATAATTAAATTGTATTGCTTTTCCTTTTTCAGTTTACACTGTTCTTTTCCTACAAGGTTCAGTAATTGGAATTGGAAGGAATTTCTAATTACTTTGTGTGTGAGGTGGAATCTCCTCCAAACTAGTTTTCTTGGTCTACCTGCGGGAAATCCTTTAAAAAGTTAAATGGGCTTTTGGCCATCAAGAAGTACGAGGAGAAATTAGCTCCAAGGAGGGACAACTGTTTTTATTTATAGGCAGGCTGGTACTTTGTAATATAAAATATTGCTTAGTTTAATATCTTTATTCCAGATTCTGGCTAAGTAGCTCATAAGCTGGACATGATCCAGAGAGATTTTCTCTGGCAAGCGAATATTAAAGCCTTGACTTTTCATCTAGTGAAGTGGAAGGGTTGGTGCAAGTTGAATAGATAGATGTTCCTATGAGTTTGAACATGAGTGATGTTAATAGGTTTATAGAAGGTAACACGGGAGCAATATTGGGGTTGGGGAATCATGGAGGTGAGGAGATATAAAATGAGGTTTTAACATATTGGGAGAAATGGTGTCTATTGGGTCGCGTCCCGTAGAGAGAGGAGGCAAGCAATATCCACTGTTTGGAGGATGAACAATATGGGGATGCCATCTTCTGGATATTACTTTTGTGCATCTTTTCAAGCATAGTTTTGCATGGTGGGTTCTTTTAGATTTATTTGAAGAATCATGTATTACATCGACCACTTAACTGTGCTGCTGAGAGGGTAATCTTTGTCCCCGTCTTGTTAGAATTAATTCCCTCCAGAGTATGTGACCCTGGGCAATTCTCA
The DNA here is from genome assembly GCF_000471905.2 of Amborella trichopoda. Next base: position 6,105,775 of record NW_006495273.1, on the reverse strand, counting down.
GAATTGTCCTCCAATTGTGAAAATGTTTGACAGAATTTGCGATATAATCATTTCTTGGGCCTTTGTCCAAGAGGAACGCGATCTTATTTGCGAGTGGAAGTTGGGAGCTGAAATTTCCCTTGAAAGGATCATTACTAGAAGGGCCTCCCCCCATGTAGGTGTCCTTCGTGTTAAGTTCAACTACAACTTTATACATATTATGTGCTCTTTGGAGATTGGAGTCTCTTTATAGATAGTTCCAGAGCAGTCCTAGAGACTTGTGGCCTCTTCTACACCCAAACTCATGTGATTATTTGTTGGACTTTGAGCCTTACTTTTTCTGGCAGTTCAGCGCTAGGATTTGAACTTGGGATGTGGGGTTTGGGTAGTTTTGTGGTGAGATTTGAACATGGGATGCGGTGTTGCAAACATCAATGCCAAACAAATGAGGCCCAAGCCTGAATCTTACGCTTAATTTCTTGTTGAACTCTGAGCCTTACTCTGAGCCTTTTCACGGTCTTTTTAGGTCCTTATTTCATGGAATGAGTGTTATTAAACATTATTTAGTTGTTCTGCAGGACACTCCTTACCGATGGAGATGGTCCTTGAAATCTCCCTAATCCCTGAGCTAGTGTGTCCTTTTAACTTGTCATCCAGTCCATGAATGAGAAGGCTGATGCCTTAGCTAGATTAGGTGTTGAAAGGGTGTCTATGGTCTTTCATGATCCTGCTTTACGACTATATTGTTGCTTATTTGTAAAAGCCAAGTAAGTATTAAAGCTGATAATTGGTTCATAATTTTAATTATCCATTTAATGAGTTTATCATTGTCATAGGGTACTGAATAGTTTGACCTCAAGAATCAGTGGTAGTAAACAGCAAACCTGAGAAAGCTAATTATAATTATCAACTGTTGTGGACTCATGAAACAACAGAAAGGACTACTGGAGGAGATCTATGCATGGAACATGTGGAACGTTGTGATCCCTGTAACATTTACTTAAATAGGTGAGTGAAGGCATGAAATCTGTAATGATAAACAATAAGCTTCTACCTGAGAACAAGGTCACTGGCTATCAAAGTGATTGTGCCTGTCATCCATAAGAAACAATAGCGTGTAGTTAGACTTTTGACGATTGGGGAGTTGATCATTCAAGTGAGGAAGAAAAGAAGATATTCCATTTCGAGAAAAACGTAATATGATACATGATCATTGCAGTGGCAGTCCATGTTGTTCAACACAACCAAGAAGTTCACCATGAATAACGTAGGAGCCGAGTTTATTACTCTTATTGGGGGTGAAGGAAAACCTAATCAATGTGTGAAAGGCTTGGTTTATTAGGGGTTTAGTGGAAAAAGAAGTCATGACTTTTGAGAATTTCCCTAGAGCAATTAAAAGGCACTGATTGGGGCATGACCTGCCTACTCAATGAAGATGTGCATCCCTTGGGAAAATCCACTCGCACGTGTTTAGGTTTCTGAATCAACACGACATGTGGGAGAAGAAAAATCAGATACAAAGATATAATTGCTGAATGACCGATACAAAAAGACACCAGATTGTATGTAAACATATGGGTTTATTTAAGTTGTTAGATATTCTGCTGAACCCTCCGAGAAACTAGCAAACAAAGTGTGACTAGAGCTAGACGGAGGGCTTGCAGTTGAAAACTATTATGCTTTACAAAATTAGATACCACTAGTCCACAGCCTGTATGTGTGTGTTTGTGGGTGTGCGTGTGTCCGTATCCCTTGTTTTTGGGATGAATCCCTTAATCTGGAACTCTTATGTATATTAGATTTCTTTAAAGATTAAAGAGGTATAAATTTGATAAAGATGACGATTCCCCTTTTTATGAGATTGTATTTATAGAAATAAAAGTGTACTGATTGGTTATAAATAAATCAATGGCTAAGATGGTCTTATGAGAAGGACAAACACACATTTTAAGACAATTAGAAGGTGGTGGATATTACTACATGAATGATATGACAACCCAAAAGAAAAATAAAATAAAGGAGACTAGGATTGTATATGAATTTGCGATTCTGCTGGAGTTTTTTATACATTTTGCTGAACCTTTCTAGAAACTAGCGAACAAAGTTGAACTGGTGCTAGATGAAGGTATTGCTCTTTAGTAATCTTATGTTTTGAGTGAAAGAGAGGGAACTCATTATTACCTATACCAATTTAAGTCTGTGTGTCAATCTAGTCATCATATACTTAAGTGTGGATGTGTAGAATTACATTCAGGTTCCACTGACAAGCTGATTACCATGTAAAGGATTTCATACCGATACCAGTGACTTAAGAATGAGCAGATAATTATATGGTTTGTGAAAGGCGCTTTATTTGGGGTGATTTCTTTCATATCTGTGCAGAAATGGTGTAAAGCCTGTACTTTACTAGATGGGTTGAATAGGGGACTGCCAAGGCTCGGTATTGGTCGAACCAGAGGTGTAAACAATGCAAAGAAGGACGAGGAACCCTGCTCCAATGGTGAGAACCATGAGATGAAGGAGTCCCATGTTCAAAGCAAACCATGTGGGTCACTGGATTTCTGATTTGAACTATTTACTTCTCCAACTGGAGAACAAGGGTCCATGCAAATGAAGGATTTTAGTAGTCTCAGAAGTTGGACCCTGAGAGGGATTTTGGATCTTGGCTTTGTGGTCATGACCATGGGGGCCAAGCACAGCTTCTAAAGTTCAAATCCTGTGATTAAGCTCGATACTGGTAAATTATTTTTCTTCTAATCCTTCAGTTATTTCAAATTTGTGGTTATTTGCCTTTGTAACTATAACATTTATTGACTGTTGTTTGCTTCACTTAATTCCCACTGAAAACAATATATAGTCCAATTTTGTGGACAATGTCAATGAGTTATATTCTTCCCCCAGAAATCTGCATGAGTGAACTTTGGGCCTTAATATTACTTCAGGAATGAAAATGTCATGAACATCCTTTTTTTTTTGCTTTTTTTTGGTGCATGTTGATTCGAGCATGAGTTTGCTGTATGTGTTTGTGCATTTGAGAGAGAGAGAGAGAGAGAGGGGGAGAGACCTGTATTGGTGTTCTCAGATCATATTTTAGAACTGCCAGATCTGATTGCATGCATTCCAAATGTTTCATAATTAGTCTTTGCACTTGTGTGCGACGTGCTTTTATCAAAGCAGTTGTGTGAAACTCATTTTCAAGTCAGGAAAGCTTTTCAAATCAACCCCCCTCCTCTAGATAGTTACTTTTATAGATGAAAAACTCCAATGTGCCTGAGTTTTTGGTTGAATATAATTTTCTGCTGTTTCGGATCTTTGACAACTAAATGGCCTTTACTATTCACAGTTATGTATTTCTGCTTGGCCACCAAATTTGAATTGTTGACCACTGATTACATTTATATATCCATGTTTATGTTCGTGGGTTATGTGATGATTGTTCATGGAAGCGTGCTTTACCGTATCATTTGTGTTGTCTCAAGTCTTTGACAGCTAAATGGCCTCTACTGATGCATTAGTCGTTAGTTATCTGTTTCAATTTAGGTTTGATGGGGTGTTGGCTAGCGAGTTTGAGTTTTTGAAAAAGTTTATATAAGGACAATCTTATACCCTAGAAGGTAAAGGGGGGGGGGGGGGGGAAAAAGTGTATATAAGGGTGCAATCTTAAATCCAGTAGAGGAAAAAGTTTATATAAGGGTGCAATCTTATATTGTAGAAGTCAAAAAGGGGGGGGGGGGGGGCACATCAAAAATATCCAGTAGAGAACAATGTCTCAAAGTTGGGAAACTTTTCAAGTGATCATCTGGACTTCGAGATGTACGGATATAAAGAAAAAAAAATTGAAATCATAAAAATAGTGCATCTCATAACAAGTTATATGGACCATCAATTTTCAACGTTTTCAATTGTGTATAGATTTGCTTGATTATTGAAGATTTAAATTTTATAATTCAGGTTGAATTTTCAAGCCATTATAGGGTTATCTACATCTCTTGGCAAAATTTGGAGGGGCTACTCATATAATATAAGGTAAAGCACCTAATGCATACCTCATACATCTAATATACCCATGTTTGCATGCTGCTTGTGCGTGAATTGTGCGGTATTGATTTGCTTCCATGGGAGTGTGACCATCCAAATTACACTAATGTAGGTGATCAAGCGCGTCACATAGAGAGAGAAAAAGAGAGGTGATCATCCCTTCAAATTACACTAATGTAGGTGATCAAGCGCGTCACATACAGAGAGAAAAAGAGAGGTGATCAGGCCTGAAGCGAGAGAGAGAGGAGGGCGTTGGGGGGAGAGAGACTTGCTGAATGAGTGTTAAACCACCCAACTCGAGCCGGTTACCTGGCCATGAGCCTGGTCCGGGTAACTTGGAACCAGTTTGGGTAACCGGCTCAGGTCGGGCAGGTCCTAGCTAAGGCCAAAAAAGTATTTCAAAAAAAATCCCCAAAAAAATGACAATTCTGTTTAGGGAAAGGTTTCTATCCTTTCCTACAATATATAAGTTCTATCCTTCCCCCACCATCCAGCCGTTCAATTTTGATCAAGAGAGTCACTCACCATTTGATCTTAGATCCGACGTCTCAAAGTATTTTATTTTTAGTTTTTTTTATACAAATTGTATGAATATGAAATTTGGTATGTGTCATCTTCTCATTGGGGCGCACCTATAAAAAATATTACAAATATTTTTTCGATAAAATGTAATGACCAAAATACCTATTGAAGCGTTAAGAGGTATTTTGGTCATTTTATTTTATTGAAAATATTTTTTTTTATATTTTTCGCTAGTGCGAGTTCATTAGAGGAATGGACGTCTGAAATTTGGTGTCAAAATAGTTTATAAAAAAAAAAATTAAAAAATAAAATAGTGTAGAGATGTGACATTGTCATTGGGACAATCTTAGCCCTCCATTCAGAATGGACGGTTAGATAAGGGGCAAGATAAAATTTCTATGTTGTAGGGGAAGCATAGAAAGCTTGCCCTACGGTTTAAAGTATAATTAAATAAAATATTTCTAAATGAGGTTAAAGAAGCAAAAAAAATAGATTTTGAAAAATCAAAATTGTGACTAGGAGTATCTTAGAAATAATCTAAACAAGAAGTAAGAATGTAAAAAGAAGTATTCATGACCAAAATACTTTTCTGTCTTTGTAAAAATATTAGAAAATATTTTAGAAAAAAACACATTATAAATTAATTTCTTATTTTTTGGAATTTTAATAATTTTTTTTAAAACCCTTAGCTTGACCACCAGAACCAGCCGAAACTGGACCTGCTCAATGCGCAGGATTGGGTAACCTAGTTTAGATCAGGTCAACCTGATCGGTTTTGCAACATTGGCTCATACCATACGATTAGACTCTGCAAATGTTTGTGTATTTGTATATCGTTATAATCACCCATTTTGAAATTTAAGGGATATTGTGACCTTCATGTACAAAAGATAAATAGTCTCTTTGTAGGCAATCTATATTTAAAAAACATCGCAAAATTTTTAGATTTTCTCGAGATGTATTTTTTTTTTTTTTTTAATTTATTATTTTTTCTTGAATTGTCCTTAAGTTCGGTACTTCAAACACCAAACTACGTTTTCTTTTCTTTTTTATTTAACATAATCAAGTTCGATAGTCATACTAACCGGTTCCTAGTAAACAAAACAAAGATTTTGTTTGGCACTGACAACACCAAACTTTATTTTGCAAGAATATGTTTGACGTTGGCTGTATGAAACTGGTTTTTATTTAAGAAAAATTATAAAAACCCTCAAGAATAAACTTTCTATACAACTTACCCCTAACCAAACATTTTTTCCCACTTTTTACCTCAAAATATATTTTCGTAGCAAATACTCTCAAGTAAAAAAATGTACATTTTTTTTAAAAAAAAAAAATACCCTTTTTCATATATAAAAATTTATTTTGGCTGGACATTCACGTGAGCTTACACACAATACGAAAAGCTACATGGGCTGTTGAATTGCCATGTACCAATTGCCGAATCGCATTAAACTAAAAAAAGTGTCAGACCGCTTTCATTATCTGCCAGACCACATATATAGATTTGACAGACCGCATATATAAAAGTGATGAACAACCATATAGATATGCTGGACTGCATGTTTGTCTAGGAACAAAACTGTCGGACCGCCATAGGGATCTGTCGGGCCATATTTTGTCCAAGAAAAAAGTATCGGACTGCAATGTACATTTGCCAGACCGCAAGTTTATCTAGAACGAATGGTGTCGGACCGCCATGTATATATGCCGGACTGCACTTTTGTCCAGAAGAGAGAGATACGTGGTAAAAGTCAAGAAAGGGTAATTTAGTCTTTCTTTTATTTTATTTTTTTGGTTGGGGGGATTCTTGGGGTTTATTTGTAATTTTCCCAAGATTTTACTGAGTCCTAAGAATACCACACAAAATATTAAGCTAAGATAATAGATGGTACTCCTAATATTCGAAACTTAGTTTTACAATTGTATGGTTACAACCTTGGTTTGTTACTGTAAGTAACGAACTTAAAAGGCATCTTAGATAAAGAAATAAGCAAAAATTAAGTAGGGACATTCTTTCAAATGCGTTTATTATGGTATGGGTCACATTTTTCCAAAAATTGTGTGGAGACTAACCCCCACCCACGGCCCGACCATTTACGTCACAATAATTTTGTACCATTGGATGTGAAATTGGGTTACTTCATTTAATTCATTGACTAACCTCAAAGTTCAAAATAACTTATCTCAAACTTCATGACACACCTAAGATATCAGATTTTACTATCAATAGTTGTATATTAGATTTTACATCAATGGTTGTAAGTAATTGTAACCTCCCTATTCTAAAGGTAAATGGTATATATATATATATATAGAAAAAAGCTGGGATTAACCCACTAGCTCATATGAACATATGAGTCCCAGATTGAATCTGGGCTGATCTGACGATTACGAATGTCAAGTAGTGTTTGATTATTATTATTATTATTTTTACCAATCCAAATCACTTGAAATTTTAGGAGTGTGTTCATAAAAAATAGTTGAATCTTCAAAACATATAAAAAAAATATTTTAGATGAAATAAATTGATCAAAATACCCCCGAAAAATTCCATGGGTATTTTGGTCATTTTATTTTTCACGAATAATTTTTTTATATATTTTTATTAGGGGCGCCTTGATGAGAAAAATACACGTCTAAAATTTTAAGTGATTTGAATTTGTACGAAAAAAAATTAAAATTCAAACACGAAATAAGGTCGTGACCGTCAGATCGGTCCAAATTCAATCTGGGCCGTTGGGCTCATATTTTCCTATG
>NW_006495273.1:6073751-6093969 GCF_000471905.2 Amborella trichopoda | reverse complement strand
TTCTAATGTTGGATTGCTTAAGAAGTTTAGTTGTCTGGTATTAGAAACACTGAACAATGTGTCTATTTGGTTTTGGTCATACTCCTACTAATAGAGATGGTTGAAAACTTGAAGGATTTGGAAATGCCAAATAGGTGAGTAATTCTAGAAAGACAAGTGCAGACAGAGATGGTCTCCACGTAATTTTTGTAAAAATGTGACCCATACCATAATAAACGCATTGAAATCCTGTGCATACGTAATTTTTTCAAATAATAAGATGAAGAAAAATGACATCTTCATAAAATTCAAAAATTTTGAGGTATTTATTAAGGAAAAAGTTATATAAGGCCCAGGCTCTAAACAGTCAAATTAGAGCCCACCTCAAAAATTTTACTAGGTTGTTTTGATGCCTAAATATCCTTCTTTTTTTTTTGACAATGTTACTAAAGCTTTGTTAATCAGTCAAAGGTTACATCCAATCAAAAAGGAAAAACATCCGAGACACCCCTCATTTTGTCAATCCATCGGCAATGTCATTAGCCTCCCTATACACATGCTGAAATAAGATTTGGAGACCCTCACACATATCCATAATATTTGGCCATTTCCTCTTCAAGCTCCATGCTGGCCTGGATATCTTATTGCACCAATTTATCACATTAAGATAATCCTCTTCTACAATACATGCATTCTGATATTCTTCTGACTCACAATCTGAACTCCGCACTCTAACGCAACCAATTCTGCTTCATTAGCAGTTACCTCCCCACAAGGGCTAGCAAAACAAAAGATCGCCTCTCCAAATGCATCTCATAAAATTCCTCCAACTCCAGATAGGCCTGGGTTTCCTAATGAGCTTCCATTGAAGTTTAGTTTGATACTCCCTAGCATAGGTAAGCTCCACTTACATTTTGGTCTCACTTTCATTACTTTTTGAAGCATTAAATTATGCAAATTAATCCCACCATCCACTTTGGTCACTCCAAACCCTTCTTTTGTCTCAGAGAACCAACTCCAAACCGAATGTAGAATCTTTCTTTTAACCAATTCCACGTCCAGAGCTTTATTATCAAATGTCCTCTTTTGATACCTAAATATCTTAAAATTGATCATCTTGACCTCAAGATGCGTGGACATAAAAAAAAAATGGATTTCAAAATTTGAAAACAGAAAGATCATTTGGATTTCCAGGAAAGCAAGCAAGGATATAAAAGGTCGATGTCTAATCATTTTCAATTCATTCTCTCCTGATTTATGATTTGGGAATTTTTATTGTGTTTTACATGTTAAAATTTTAATGGGTTTTTCTCAGTTTTACGAGAATTCACTGATCAATGAATTAGGCTAAATTTTATGATAATGAAATTAAATTTATGGGAAAGTCTGAATTACAGTTGAATACATGGTTGGCAATTACTTTGGCCTTCTTCAATTACACAATGAATTAGATTTTTTATTTTTGTGAGCTGTGGCAATTATTTTGGCCTTCCTCAATTACACAATGAATTAGATTTTTTTATTTTGTGACGCGGACACAAGCAGTAATTATCATGGAAAACTGCAATGTTGAACCTCAAAGGAACAATAGACCGAGGTATCTGACAATGGTGTAGAATCCACTAAATTGGGGAAATATGTATTGAAAATTTTAAAATTTTAATGGTTTTTTCTCAGTTTTACGAGAATTCACTGATCAATGAATTAGGATAAATTTTATGATAATGAAATTAAATTTATGGGAAAGTGTGAATCACAGTTGAATACATGGTTGGCAATTACTTTGGCCTTCTTCATTTACACAATGAATTAGATTTTTTAATTTCCTGAGTTGTGGCAATTATTTTGGCCTTCTTCAATTACACAATGAATTAGATTTTTTTATTTTGTGACGTGGACACAAGCAGTAATTATCATGGAAAACTGCAATGTAGAACCTCAAAGGAACAGTAGATTTAGGTATCTGACAATGGTGTAGAATCCACTAAATTGGGGAAATATATATTGAAAAGTTTGTTGGTTTCTTTGATAACTTTCATACCAATTCCTCTGTTACTTGCTCCTTCAATACTAATTCATGTGGTTTAGAAGGATATGTTAATCATTTCTTTTTTCTTTTTTGTTTTTTTGTTTTAATATTGACTAACAGGGAAATATTGGTTCCTTAGCAATTTTCTCATGAACCAAGAAAAAAAGAATTTCCACACGCTGATCCAGCATTTGAGGAATCCATAATTTTGCCCCAACACAAGGTGATTGTCATTTTCGTAACATATAGAAGAAGAAGATGAATGGTTGGGAAAACTGCCCAACATGATCCTTGGTCTATTGTGGATGATCAAAATAGTAACTTAATACAACTGCCAATGCAAATTCTTTTGAATTAAACCGGTTAATTACCTGGTAATAGCTTTACCAAACAGGTTTCCCAGCTCCCTCTAAATTCTAGAAAAGTTACCAAACACAATAGTTTTCGAGAAAGATCATCTAGCTTCTCTGACAGAAAGAACTTCCAGGTTCTAGATATAGCTCAGTTGTCAAACAGGCCCTTAGAGATTTTTTGAGTAGGGGTGCAGTAGGCATACTGGCCCTTAGAGATTTTTTGATATGAGAACTGCAATTTTGGTTTAGTTTTGAGGAGAGGTGCAGTTGGCATACGGGGCCCTTAGAGATTTTATGTTACTAGAACTGCAATTTTGGTTTAGTTTTGAGGGGTACAGTTGGCGTAGCTGCACCTTCAAAATTTATCATGGTATATAATTTTGATGTAAAATATTTTTAAGATTATCTCAAAATCTATTTTTATATTTAAGTATAAAATTTTAAATTTCAAAAATGATTAAAATCAAGTAGATCTATAAACATATGAAAATCTTAAAAATGGACGGTGTAGGTAATATGTTGTAAAATGCACTATTTATGAGACTTAAAATCTCTTTATTTTTTATGGTCATACATTTCGATGTTGAGATGATCAATCAAACGTTTTTCAACATTAAAACTACCTTTTCCGATGGGTTTTTGAGGTGCATCCGTAGTTCTACGTTATAAGGTTGTATCCTTATATAAACTTTGTCCTTTGAGATGAGGCTTTGCTTTATTTTTTTTAAAACTACAAACCCCTCACTCCTAAAATGGACTCTTAAGCACTTTACCCATCCAACTTTTCCTAGCAACTTCCCACAAAAAAAAATCATGTTTCCTGATCAATACCCTTACACAAAAGGTTTTTGGATGCCAATAAAAGGAAACTCAGACCGAGACTGCTCATTCCAAGACGTCGAAAGGTATTTTTATTTTAAAAAAAAAAAAGAACGGGTATTTGCTGACAAAAGTTGAGCGAGTAAATTGCGTAAAAAGTCGAGGCCTTTTTTTTTTTTTTTTTTTTCGGCTTTTACTTATTTAGATAGGGCTGCAGCCCTATCAAACATTTTCTTATATGACAATATAGTTACCATGAGTCAAGCCGGAAGCAGAGAGGCCATGGCGGACGAAGGTGAGCAGGGGGTTAAGCGGAGGAGGGTGGGGTTATGGGGAAATGCTTTCAAGAGAAAGCACAGCTTCGTACAGTTGTTTCTGATGACAGGCGTAATGATGCTGAGCATGCGGTCTCTCGGCCAGAAATACCGCATTCACGACCTCCTGGAGGACACAGAGGCTCTAAGAGAGGAGCACCACCATCTCTCTCAGAGGATGGCCTCCATCGAGAACGCCTTGACTGATGAGGCCGCCCTAGAACCCACTGGCTCCTTCGCTTCCACCCTCAAGCTTCTTTTCCAGGGCTATCCTCCTCCTTCCTCCGAATAGGTATAGCTTGTCTCTCTCTCACTCATAGAAGATGCCGCTTCATTTAAAAAACTGGTCATTTCTGTGGAATCTTTATTGCTGATTTCAAGAAATGGGTAAGCTTTCTCATGGAAGATTGAGTGATGGGATCAAATTTTGAGTAGTTTGTTGTTTGTCGTGAGCCATCTTGTACTGTTGTGTTATTCACATATTGAATGAAAGGAATAGAAGCAGTCGGTGTTTATTTTATTATGTAAGCACTGGACTTGAACACTTTGTGTTTAGCTATTGTGAATTTCTGCATCTCTGATTCATAATCAATGTGTTGCTGATCGTTTGTGACTGTGAGCTTTTATTGTGGTTTTATGGATTCAATCAAGTGTTTGCGTTTTGGCCACAGTCTTTCTTGTGTGGTGATGGCTTACATTCAGGTTGATTTCTTGTCCTGGCATGGGGGTGGCTTTGCCTGCAGTTTTATGACCCTATGTTTGTATTTTTTTTTTTTTAGGGACACTTTTTTTTTGTTCATGCACAATCAGTTTCCTCCGTTTGTTAGGTTTGCATGACCTTGCTTAATATACCCCAGTCCCAATGTATGCAATGGATTACAGTGCTCATTTGAGTTTTATCTCATTGATTCATTTTGTCCTACAGTCCAGTTGCATGCAAACAACGAAGCATCAATTAATTGTATGAATCATTTAAAAAATGTTTCTGTTTGTATTTACGATTACAGCAAGGAAGATTGCTTACATAATATGAATGAGTGTTATTGTAGTTTTGTGTTATATAATGAAGCAATCAACATATAGCATGAACCCATTATAAAATGGTCACGATATTATAAGATTCCATTCTATCCTCATTTAGGACATCATGTTTCTCCTGGAGGATAAAATCATGACTTGTTCTGTTGATGCAAGAATCCACTTTAATTAAGGTACTAATATGAAGTCGTTCTGGTTTTCTCAAGAAAGGCATGGGATTTGAGACAGATGGTTCATCATGTTAAACAACCAAAAAGCATGGATCTTCCCATTGATTAGGGCCTTTAGGGGTATACTTGAACACAGCTGACCATGATGAGGACTTAGCATATGTTAGATGTTACTCTTTTTCTTTTTAACAGGTGTATTAAATGTTAGTATTATTAATTGATCAAATAGAATATTTCTCGACAACATTCAAGGACAAGAGGAATCAGCAAAATATTTTGCAAGAGAAGCTGGTATGAAATTTCCTCCACAATGAATAGAATACAAGAATTTCAAAACAGTCAAGCAACTTAATTCTAAACGAAATATTGTCAAAACCCATGATTGAAATTACCTAATCTTGAATAGGAATTAGTCACTCCAAGACCATCCTTTGAAGTTACATGTGCCATGAAACACATGTCTGGACCATGTCAGGCACAAAAGGGGTCATGTGGCAAGGCTATTTGTCAAAGTTTGTATATGGAAATCTTGCATAGTTGTCTTTTACTGCCCCAAATAATAAAAAAGAGTTGCAGATGAAACCAGTTTTAGCACTCATAGGACAAAAACCGATGTAGAATGGATGTCCCTTCACTTGTGCAGGGATGATGGTTGCTGCACATGTGGCTGCTTTAAAACTTCTATTTGTTTTGTTTGGTCTCGAATCTCTATTGAACAAAACCTAGTACCTTGAAGAGCATTCACACTGTACCTTAAGCAACACGAAAGAATCTACATGACCCTTGTGAAGGTGAAAAAACAATGACTAGCCATGAACTTTTGAATTGAGGGCTTACATACATATCATGAGATATCTACAAATGTTGAGAACCAAACCTTGGGCCTAGTACCTTGATAGCTTTTGGCCCGGCATTTATGAAACTAATGATATTAAAGGCCCACATATACACAGATTGGTACTTTAGGAAATAATACTAATGTCTGTTAGGCATAGTCAATAAGTAAAAACCTAAATAGAAGCAGTGTTTTAAAATGCGGCTGCATCAGCCGGGATGCGCTCGCATCCGCATCGCGAACTGGCGCATATGCGCTTTTGACAGATGCGGGCGCATATGTGCCGCATTATGGCCGCATCCCGCATCGCGCCGCAACATGGCCGCATCCCGCATCAGACCGCATTGCGCCGCATCTGTTTTTGTGGAAAAAATTTTCTATTTTGCCCCTCAAGGAGGGGCAAAATGGTCTTTTTGTAGTTCCAAAGTTTAGGGAAACTGTTTGGGGGGTTATTATACTCCCTAAACGAAGATTTCCAGCCACTTTTGTGGCTTTTTTTGCATCAAATCGAGGGGAAAAAAAAATTTCGTGAAATTATTTTTTTCAGCAAATCTTTGATTTGGCGGTTGTTTGATCCTTGGATGTTCATTTGATGCCTTTGATTGTTGATTTGGGGATGTTAAGGTGAATTTGTGATAAGAAATTGGGGATTTCAGAATCGTAAAGAAATCGAGCACTATTTTATAGAGTCGGTAACTTTTTATTCCTTCTTGTACAATAATACTGTTATACTTATTTTTGGGGCAATGTCTTCTTCCCAATCTTCTAGTAACAAGGATCCGGCTTGGAAATATGCTAAACTAAAAAATCCGAAAGATAGAAATTGTGTGATATGCTTGCTCCGTGGAAATACTTATATGGGTGGTATTTTTCGACAAAAAGAGCATTTAGCCGAAATTTTTGGGAATGTAAGAGCATGCCCACAAGCTACATATGATATAAAAAAGGAGATTAGAGTGGATAGATTGGAAAAGGCTAAAGAGGAAAAAGAAAAGAAAATAAAGGAATTACTTGATGATATGCAATTATTTGATGATGTTGATGATGATGATGATGATATGTCTGAAGTTGCGATGAGGCAAATGGGTACTTATACTCCAACCTCAAGAGAGAGGGTTATAAATATTGGTGGTAGTGCTGAGAGAAGAACACCTCTATCTAAGGGGCCAATGGATTCTTTTTTCACCCTTAGCCCCGATATTGTGGTTCAGAAGAGAGAAAAAAACAAAACAAACCACAATTGATAATAAATATAAGACAAAACAAAGGAAGTCGGTATGTAAGTGGGTTGCAAAATGGATTTACATGGCTGGCATTCCTTTTAATAGTATAACTCTGGATAGTTTTGCATATATGGTCCAGGCAATTGGGCAATATGGCTCAGGACTTATTCCTCCTTCACTACATGAGGTTAGGGAGCTCTTGTTGAAGGATGTTGTATTTAATGTGAATAAAATTTTGATTTCTCAGAGAGAAGGGTGGGAGAAATATGGGGCCACTATTATGTGTGATGGTTGGTCCGATGGGAAATCAAGGGCATTCATTAATTTTTTGGTTAACTGCCCAACAGGTACTTTTTTTGTTAGGTCTATTGATACATCAGACAAGTCACATGATGGTACATACTTATCTAGCTTGATGGATGAGATTATCGATTTTGTTGGGGAGCAAAATGTGGTACAAATTATCACTGACAATGGTGCCAACTATGCTGCAGCTGGGCATTTCTTGACTTTGAAAAGGAAGCATATGTTTTGGACTCCTTGTGCAGCTCATTGTGTTAATCTTATGCTTAAGGAAATGGGTACAACATCTTTATTTAGTGGGGCGATTTCAAGAGCTATGTTTGTTGTTGGATTTATTTACAATCACACCATAGTCCTAAGCATTGTGAAGTCTTTTACAAAGAAGAGAGAATTAGTAAGACCAGGTATCCCTAGATTTGCCACGTCATTTCTCACTCTTCGAAGCCTAGTCAAGCAAACTTGAGAACCATGTTTGCTTTAGAGCAATGGAGTCAAAGCAAATGGTCAAAACATAAGGATGGGAGAAAGGCTGAAAAAATTATTCTGAATACGTCTTTTTGGAGTCAAATAATTATTGCATTGGAGGTGGCTCGCCCTTTAGTGAGAGTGCTTCGACTGGTTGATGGTGATGCGAAGCCCGCCATGGGCTACATACATGAGGCAATGAATAGGATAAGAACTGAAATAAAAGATGTTTTAAAGGATGATGAAAATATGCGCAAGGCTATACTTGAAATTATTAATAGGAAATGGGATACCTAGCTTCACAGGCACCTCCATTCAGCCGGTTATTTTCTAAACCCATCTCTTCACTACAAGCACCCATCCATTGAGTCAGATCCTGTAATAAATGGTGGGTTCTTAGATGTGCTGGAGAGGTTGGTGCCAGACAAAGATATCCATGATGAGATCCAAAACCATGAATTGATTAAGTTCAAGTTAGCCTTGGGAAACTTTGGGAGAGATATTGCCACTCGAAATAGGGACATTACAGATCCAGGTAAAGGCCAAAAATAATCTTACTGGTCTCTTACTTTATGTATAGTTCCATTGTTTATTTTATACACTTAATTTTTAATTATATTCTAAAAATAAAATATTATACAGCTGTATGGTGGGCATTATATGGAAGCGAGACGCCAAATCTACAACGTCTCGCTATTCAAGTGTTGAATCTCACATATAGCTCATCTGATTGTGAGCGCAATTGGAGTGCATTTGAGTATGTTAGTCATTTACTCCTAATTCCTTAATCCTTATTTCTTGAATTCAATTTTCTAATCTAAAATCTAATTTATTTGATTTCAAATTTCTACCACAGCTCCATACAAAAAAAGAAATAGGTTGGAGCAGAAAAAGTTGAATGATTTGGTTTATGTGCGGTATAATGAGCGGCTTAAGGAGAGGTATGATAATCGCACGAAGCTCAACCCTATTCAATTATATGAAGCTGATGGTGATTACATAAGTGAGTGGACCATGAATCCAAGACAAGAGCATGTGTTTGAAGGTGAGGATCTTACATGGCTTGATGTCGAGCTAGCAACAGGGGCGAATAAAGAAGATTGACCTAACACTAGAGTAAAAAGGAGTAGAGGAGTTGCGGGGTCTAGTCGCACTCGCACATTAGCTTCAGAGGTTGAGGAGGAAGCTGACTCAAAGGAGACCGATGAAGAAGAATACATGGTGGCCATCGAGGATGATATTGATGATGCGCTTGACGACTCTCAAGATAACTTGTTTGATTGATATTTGAAAAAATGAAGTTCAAGTTTCAAAATTGACTCTCAAAATGGATGGTTGTATTAAGTTATTATTTATTAACTATTAACTCTTCTTGAGCTTGACTTTTGTTTTGTATTTTGTAATATCATTATTTTGTGCTTATGGTTGTTTATGGTTGTGCTTAATTATAGTTGTGCTTATGGTGTAAATTTGTGCTGATGGTTGTTGATTGTTGAATGCTTTATGAAGATGCTTTCAAGTTTCTAGTTTCTATCAAGGGATAGTGGATAACTGGATACAAAATCTATGACAGCTAATAGTTTTGAAGTTAATCATTAAACTAAAATACCTACTATCACATATATCACCTTCATAGTTTTTTTTATGTATTAACTTATTTTTTTAGATTTTTTTTACATTTATTGATCGCATCATCGCGATGCACCTGCATTCGGGCTGCATCGAGCCGTATTTTCCCCCCACCGCATCAGGGCCGCATCTCGCATTTTAAAACACTGAATAGAAGGACCCAGATGAATTAAACAGGAAATGGAGAAGTAATTAATAAATGAAGAAAATAAGAATGGACAAAAATGCCCTTCAATAATTTGAACATATGTACACATTTTAATTAGTTCGGGAAATCAGTGTCAATAGTGGTTAGCAAATCAAGATGGTCCAAATGTCACGTGTATAGACAAATTTGTCTTAGTCACTGTGCCCAAGTTCATTGCGAAGGAGAAGGAGGCGGTACAAGATAGATAGTAGGTATAATTTTTCAGAAATGGTGTCGATCTTTGGCAAGGCCCTTGTTTTTTTAATGATTATTCATGAGCTTTGGTAAGGCTGAAGGACCTGAATTAATAATTAGGTAGGAACAATGTGTGGTTGTTTGTTTGAGTATGGTTACTTGTGACGTAGTTGGCTCGGACTGGAGAGGTTGAGTATTTGTATAGGTGAGTGAAATTTGGAGTTGTTTTACACCATTAGATAACTTTGTGGTGGGGATGGATACTGGCGGGGTGTTCACTAATGACATGTTCAAGTAATAATAAATAGGGAAAATTGTAGAACCCCCCCCAAAATGAACTTTTTACACACTTTACCCTCCACTCAACTTTTCTTAGCAACTTCCCACAAAATTAACCCTATACAAAAAGTTGTGTTTTTTTTTTTGACGAAAATACCTTTCCATCATGTAACAAATTATTTTCGGATCCCAATAAAAAGAAACGTCGGACCGTACTTGTACAATGCCGGACTGCTCACTTTAAAACACCAGATTGCCCTTTCAAAATGCGGGACCGACATATCAAAATGCTGGACTGCTCCTTCAAAATGCCGAACCGCAAATTCAAAACGTCGGACCGCCCATTCTAGCAAAAAATAATCGTCGGACCTCAACCATGAAACTCCAGACCGGCCATTTCTGGAAAAATAATCGCCGAACCGCCTGTTCAAAATGCTGGACCGCCCTCTCCAACGAAAATAATTTGTTATGTGAGGGAAAGGTATTTTTGTCTAAAAAAAAGAACTTTTGTATGGGGGTATTTGCTAGGAAAAGTTGGGTGGGGGGGGTAAAGTGCGTAAAAAGCCCATTTTGGAGTTTTTTTTGAAATTTCCCCTAATAAATAACTAATGATAAGCGTTTGAGCAGTTAACAGACGAGCCAATTAGGAATGGATGAATCAATTAGGATCCTGGTCGTGGGTGACTCCTCAGTCTGTCCCCCAGTTGTACAAGTCCTTCCTGCCACCATGGTCGAATGCTAGGATTCTACTTTGGTGTTCCTCGGTAGCTGCAATCCTTTGGGTATTATGGCAGGAGAGAAACAGTAGAATCTTCTGTGGGGAGAGAGCCACCTGCGAAGTCCACAAAGAGAGGTCATTTCCTTGGTGGGTTTTTGGGCTAAACGCAACAAAGCTTTCCACCTTTACTCCTTGGACTTTCACCACAACTTGAAATTGCAATCTTAGTATTCCCACCTCTCTTCTTACAAGGAATCTTTTCAAAGGGGAAAGACAGTTGTTTTGGAACAATATAGTTCAAACATTGATTTTATGAGCACCTCAATTCCCTTCTACCTTTTAGATTATATTTCTGAGTTATATGGTTGCTTGGATGAATGAGGACATTTCTCAAAAAAAACAAAAAACAAAAAAAAACAAAAACAAAACAACAAAAAAAAGGGAGAGAGAAAATTGCACTTCATTCTCTGAAGAAGGGCCTCTTAAATGAAGGGCAGTCCCTGCCTTGGTTGCTTACATGTCTCTTGCTTCAGCGGATATTCTGTTGATGTTCTCTACTGCTAGAGAACTCTTTTTCCCATCAATGCGCAGCAGTGGAGAAATCACAAGTCGAACCACACTAGTAAGAGGGAACAGAAATGAATCCCACAGATTCACAATTTTAAGAATGCAATATTCTTCACTGCTTCGTAATTTTTCATTTATTTATTAACAGGTATACCAGTTGGGATTCTGTATCACTCTCTATAACACTGTCTCAATCTTTTCACCAGAGCATGTAAAGTTTGGTTTTTAAAGTTTTATATCTTCGTTATGGAGATAGTATGTCATAAAAGTAGGTTTCTGATCATGCAAATGTTTGTCGGATGATAATTTATGTTATTATTGATGACCAACTACTTTTCTATGGCGTCTTTTTGACAGTAGACTGGGAGTTAAAATTTATGAAAACCAATGAACATGATAGTGAGCAAGTTTGGAATGTCACAATTTCTGCTGTTTTTTCTAGATTCTGAACTGATGTAAACATGCCATATTACATGCAAAACCTTGTTCCAGCAATTAGGCATTGCTGCTAGGGCATTGTATCATTGCGCAATGAAATTGAGCTGATGCAGTCAGATGCAACAGATATATGAGCAAAGCTAGTAAGATTGCCTTTTTTCTTTTTTTTGATCCATCAGACCACATTAATATGTCGAGGCTTTGTTGAGTGTTGGGCAAACTTCCATTAAGTGCTTCATCCCAATGTTATTAAATTCGGCTTGCTTCGGCCGAAACCTTCGATTTTCCTCATTCAACCGGAGAGAGGCGAATGCTTATCCTGAAACTTAGCTTTGCACTGAGCCGAAATTTTATGTGTTTTGGCAGATGATGCATATGATGTTGACAAGTATTTTTTGAAAAGGTAATAACTTTCGTCTTGACAAGGATTGACTTTGTACGTATATGAACTGATGACACGCATTGGTCTTTATCACTTTATACAAAACCACAAACCAATACGGGTATGAGTTAGCTTGGGACTGAGACAATTTATTGAATAGCGGTTTGAATATTTCGATGAGGTTTTTTTTTGAAGGGCCCACCAATATGTAAGTCGAAATTATGTTTTGATAATTTTTATTTTGTAACAACTTTATTTATTATTGAATTTTTTATATTTATTTTAAAAAATTTATAAATATTAATTTTAAAATTATAAAAAGAAAACCCGAAATCTTCTCCTGAATTAACCAAAACACCGAATTGTTTCATTTGTCAAACAAAACCGTAGCAGACTCCGAAACGAACTTGACAACATTGCGTCATCCTGTTGCAAATCCATTCAAAGATTGGGGATCTAAAATTTGTGTATGCATAAGGGCGTTAGATGAGATTTTTCTTTCGGATGAAATGGTAGATCAAAGTTTTGGGGCAAGAGCAAGAAGCAGAGAATGATGAGAGAAACTTACTGTTCATCTTTATTTATTGATGAGAAAAGAAAGAGTGGCTATTCTCTCACTGATTAGAACGCGAACTTCTCAAATGTCGAATTTCAATTTGCATGTATCTCTTGCAGATCATGGCCGACTGGGGAGTTTTCAAAAGCATAAGGATAGATTGACAAAATAGTAGTAGTCCTCCCCAGCAAAGATGCATCATGGATGTTGATTAATTTACAATCTGGATCCCCTATGTCCTACAAAGTTCTACATGGTTTTCAGAAATAGTTATCGAGCACTATTACTGATCTTTTGTACGTAAATGGAGTGGGCATATCAGTGAATAAAAAGTTGGACACAGGTAGGGACTTGTTAGGATCTCAATCCCGAGTGGCACTAATTTGGACCAATAGCATGCGTACGTGATTGATGTACAATCACATAATCAATGCTGGAAATTGATTTTTAATCACATATGCATGCCATTGGTCCAAATCATGAAGAATTCTGATCTTCATTGAAGCCCACCTAAAAAAAATATTAAAATTAATTTTTAAATTAAATATAATTACCAAAATACCACGTGAATCTTTCAAAGATATTTTGATCATTTTATTTTATTGAAAAGATTTTTTTAAGAATGCAAGCTTAAGAGAGGATTGGATGTCCAAATTTTGGTTTCAAAATATTTTGTAAAAAAAAAAAATTTTTTAAAAATAGTGCAAAAACATGACATTGTGATTGAGATCATCTTGACCATCCATTCAGAATGAACGATTCAATCAAGGGAAATACAAAGTTTTATGCTGTAGAGCTTGCCCATAAAAATAAGCATTTAGAAGAAGAGCATAACCGGTCCCCAATCGTATGTTTCACCTCTGTCAGTTTCTCCTTTGATCATCATGCAAACTTCAATATAATCTTCACTTAGTTCACGACACGGTCCGATATTGAGCTTCAGAGGGTGCAGCATGACTGACGAAGATTGTACACCCACTACAGGAGCAGCTTGCATAATGTTTCGACCGCATCTTTGGATTTTTTATAACAGTGACCAGCCTTCAGTAGCAGCAAATAGGCTCAGAACATCCATCACCCCCACAGTTTCGGAGTGGTACAGTTAACCCAATTTTTGTGATGTTTAATTTGTTTTGCAACCATTTGCCAGTAACATCCCATTAATATTGTACTTACTGTATGTAGCACAAATATCACGAGCTAGTGCGATTGATATAAGAAAAATTTCATAGAGAACGATGAATATGAATAGTGAATTCAAGATCACCTATCTTATCATACTCGAGAGAAAAATTAAAGAGGCTTGGCATTAATTTTGTTGGAAACAAAAAGGATAACAGTTGATGACCCACCAAAATCTAAGAACCGATATTATTGCATGCTCAAAACTGCCCATGCACACACACAGGCCAACGTCATCTTAAAAATGCACAAGAATGCCGTATGAGATGCTGAAATCCTCGGAGAATCTTTCTTGATTTACATGAATCTTTTTTCTGTATTAAAATGGAATCCAAATAAAAAACCAGAATAAAGGCACACTTTCATATAGGAAAAAGGAAGTGGGGAAAAACGCAGAAAGAAGACATCCCTGAATTACTCACTAAAAGTATTTCATACAATGCTTGGAAGTCTAAATGACCAAAAAGGTTCCCAGCTTTAAGATTTTCCGCCAGACTCAGATTCATGTCGGCGGCGAATTTCACGATATAACATTTCCATGAATTCCTGTCACAGAGAGCAGCTAGTTTGTCAATACCATGAAACTCACATAAAACATACAATCATCTGAGAAACCATAGACTCCAAGGTCATCAATGTGAGAGGGACCACCGTAGGGATCATGTGCTCTCTCTCTATCTCATCTAAAATGATGGAAAGAAGAGAGAGGGACCACCATTGGGAACATGTGCTCTCTCTCTCTCTCAAAATTTAGATTTTGAAGGCTGGCTATTATCCAAAAGAAAATGTTTGTACATAGTCCTTGAGGGATTATCGTGCACTTTCCCCTGAAGAGTGACAATAGTTACCTGAGCAAGACCCTCTTCATTAAAGAGATCTTCAGGACCAATTTCTAGACCAGATAAATGGCAGGTATTCTCAACCATAGTTTGGAAAACATCCCCAGCCGCATCAAGGCGCTCAATTTTATCAACCACCTGCTGCAAATCAACCTGTGTAACACATACATATCCAAAGCAGTTGAGTATAACCAGTTTCTAGAAATGCCTAAGCTAAACACAGCATAGCAGTATCTCAGATTATTAACTAGACAGTTTTCTTCCAGTAAATTGAGATGTTTCAGATTGCTAAAAAAAAATAATAATGACGAGCAGAAAAACGTGTTATTTTTCTGGAAATAAGAGGCACATTTATCATTCACCATCTCTAAGACATCAATGCAACAGAGTCACTAGCAAATTTGCGACCCAATATTTCTCAAAACACAAAATACATAAAAGTTGCTGATAAATCCAACGTGCTAAGGAAGAAGATGACGGAAATCATGTATGTACTCGGCTGTCAACAGAGTTTCAAAATAAATGTCAGATGTACCAAGTAAAGGTACAAGAAAGAGTTCCAAGATATACTTTTCTGGCTCAGGCTTGAGGAGAATTTACAACAAAATCTAGTTAGTGAATCAGTTCATTTTGCCATATTCATCCCTGACCATCACTTTATACATCAGTTACAGACTGCAAAGCGTAAAATCCAATTTGTTTAAATGGCTTTTAAGCTTTCAGAAACAGGAAACAGAAAACATATTTTTTTTTAACAAATTTGGAATAATGCCTTAGAAAATTGCAAGTATGTTTTCTCCTAGAAGATCAACCCACTGAGATCGGAATGCCAACCTGAGAAATTTGACTGCCCTGACCACTTTTAGTGGCTGAATTTCTCAGTTCTCCAGATAGTGTCTGCAGCTCTCTGTCAACCCCCTCTGAAGGAACAGGTTGAGCAGAACCTTTGCTGAGGGCTTGCGCCACAACAGGCATCATCTGGTTAAAAATTCCCGACAAGTCCATCCCTCGCCCACTTCCTAAACCTGAAAGCATGCTTGTAAGATCAGGGCTACTGTCTTCCACCTGTTGAACAATTCGATTAAGTGCATTCCTCATTGGAGGACTTTGAGAGAGTTGCTCCAAGGCATTGCTTAGTGAAGCCACTGGGACACCCCCAGCTTGATCTGAAAATCGAGAGAGAAGATTCTCCATAGCAGGGCTGTGAATTAAGTCAGACATTACGCTCGCGACGTCAATTTGTTCACCAGAGCCTTGTACCCTAAACGCTGCATTTCCAGGGGCTTGACCCCCAATAACAGAGGGCCTTGACATCGAGGGACCACTTGCATCAGCAGCTCTACTTGTATTGGACGCCCCCTTTGTCGCAAGTGCCTGTAAAATACTTTGTCCTGTTGATATTAAGGATTGTTGATTCTCATTTGCATTGCTAGTTTCCACTTCCTTGGACTGTTGCTGCATTGCTGGCTTACTTCGCTTCTGACAAAGCATTAAGCCACAACCAAAAGCATCAATAGCAAAAGGAAATGACTCAATCCACTAAGGGCAAATCTTAATTCAAACACCTTCAGACAGTGAAGTTCAAGAGCCAAAACATTATATACTATAAAAGACAATTTCCAACATGAATAAGCCAAATTGTACGTTCTACACACCTTTGAAGGCAAAGGCTGTAACCCACCAGGTCCTAATCCTAGTGGAGCTGCTTTTGGGCCAGTCGATGTGGATGAAGATGTCGCAGTTCCCTGATTGTTTGCTGCATCTTTTGCAGAGTTAGTTTGCTGCATCAAAAAAAATGCACTGGTTCCATCATCATCACGTTTTGGCTGGCTACCATCAAATTGAGGCTGAGGATGAAGAAGAACCCACCCATAAGTGTGCATCTTTGAGGGAAAAATCCAGAGAATGACAGCTTGATGCCTCAAGCAAATTAAGAGGTTTGAATGCTTTACAATGTAGATGCCCAACAAAAAAAAAAGGGTAAACCAGACAAGAAATTGTCATAAAAGGCAGACCTGGGGCTCCTCAACAGCAGTAGATGTGCTATAACCTTCAGCAACCGTTTCAGTTCCGTTGACAGACACATCTTTCTGGCTCTGGTTTCCTTCAACATCAGAACGTGATGCTGATAACAGAACAGATGATGTGCCTTGACGACTTGAATCTTGCAATAGGATTGATCATAGAACGGAAATTAGCTTAAAATCTCCTTGAGATAATTTTCATTTCCAAACTGGACAATGAGTAACATATACCTGCTGGGACTTGAGATATCTGAGAATTTCCATCGATATTTCTAGCATGAGATTCCACCTGGGCTCCACTGGAAACTGTTAGAGAGGGTGATTGAGAGGGAATTGGCTGGCCGGCATTTGATTCTTGTGACCTTGCATGAAGAGGGAGGACAACACTAAGAATATGGCCGGATGCTTCACCAGGAGGACGTGAAGGAACAGCTGCAACTACAGTTCTCATAGGCAGTACATGCATGGCACCATGCAAACCAGCTTGATTCGAGTTTGTTTGTTCTTGGCTTTGTCGTTCATTAGCATGAGCCACATCACCATTATTCGCTCTTGGAGCAAACGACGACACTCGTGGAGAAACTGAGGTACCTGTTATTTGAACGTGTAAGAGCATAAGAACAAGCAATTGTAAAAGAAACTAAGATACGTAATGGATTGCAATGTGCAAAAATATTTTTTGCTGTAAGCAGCCACAGACATGGGTAGAAAGTCTAACCAAGCACCATTTTTTATATCCATCCATGAATTGTATGGGATTATAAAAATGTACGTGCACATGTGTGTGTGTATTTTTGAGAGAGAGAGAATAAAAGCTCCTCACCAGCATGTATATGAATGTTAATGTTTCTTTGTATATCACCAGGAGCAGCTGAAACTTGAATTCCAGCAGTGGCCTGAAGTGGAGCAGTGGAAGAAGCACCAAAGAAAGGGGTGGACTGGTAAGGTAGAGGCTGCCAGACAACCGCTCATCAGTACATCAAGTGGATGAAGTAAAATAATTTCTAGAGGACTGATGATTACCTGAACCATAATGGGATTTGGTCCAGACGGGGATATATAAACTGCGGGCCCAGCATTCACAACTGCTTCAGCCTATAGTTTTTACATACAGTAAATATAACTTTTCCAAATGCTCAAAAGTGAATTGAAAGCAGTTCTTAGACAAAGAAATTCATACAGGAGATTGCCCCATCCGCAATGTCATAATTGTGCGACCAAGCTCAAGCAGAAGAGCCCCTAAATGGTGCGTATATATTCCAGCTTGTATCGCTTCAGCCTGAATCTGATTACGCACTACTGGATCGTTAACAGCAGCCTCACTTGCCAAACGACTTGCAAGATGCTGCAGATTTCCACAAAAACAATGAATAATACTATTCCTACAAACATAAATGTAATTCATTGGCTAAGGTAATTTATAACAATGTAACATTACTCATCAATAATCTCTTGGAAAAAATTTTATCGTGGTACACAATATTCATCTCAGATAATTATAGAAAATGCAATTAAATTTTCTGATTCTAAGACAAGAAGGTGCATAAGTGTTACGTTTATTCTGCATGAAGCCTATAAGGAAAGAAAATAAGCTCTGGAACTTTATCGGGTTGTTAGTTGCCGGAACCTCGCACTCAAAGTAAATAATTGAGAAAGGACAGGAGGTTATTGTGGAAATCAACGGTGGCTGCCTCTTTATGGGCCATTTGGATTGAATGAAACAATTGTATCTTTCATGGAGAGTATTCCTCTTGGCAAAGCACTTCCTAAAGCTCAAATATTAAGTAATGTTTTGGGTGACCAATAACAAGTTCTCCAAAGGGATATCCACAGCTGCCTTCAAACAGAATTGGGAGGCCACTCTCCAGCTCAATCCTTTGCGTCCCTCCCAAGTAGCTCTCTGGAGACCTCCTGCATAGGGCACTCTTAAGCTGAACTTCAACAGATGTTCCCTGGGCAACCCAGGG
The DNA here is from genome assembly GCF_000471905.2 of Amborella trichopoda. The sequence goes on along the minus strand of NW_006495273.1, from coordinate 6,075,478 downwards.
GCATCGGGAGTCAGTGAGATCCTTAGAGACCACCTGGGTTTTACAGTCACCTCCCTCTCCATGCCTATCAGGCATTCCGACTCTACAGAAGCGGAGACGAGAGCACTGCTGGAAGGCCTTAAACTTATCCACCCCCTAAATATTGAATCCCTTCAGATAGAAGGAGATTCTAGGAATGTGATTTCCTGAGCCTCGAGCTCTTCTCCCCCCCCACCCCTGGCATTTGGCTCTTCTTTTTTATGAGATTCACCATCTCTTGTAAGCATATTTGGCAGGAAGGGAATCAAGCTGCTGACACCCTAGCTAAAGAAGTAGCGACCATGGAAGACTCAGATTTTTTGGGAATGGCATCTTATTTTGGGTTGCTTTCTTTGTAACCTTCTTTAAGAAGACTTTTTGCGTCTTGTTTATTTGCTTTCCTTTTCATTCGTTCTGAGGAGCTTCCAGGTTGTGGATAGCCCTCTCTTTCTATCAATTTAAGGTTAACTTCATCAAAAAAAGTTAGCAAATTAATGGAAAACCTAAATTAGAAGTAAGAAACTACTGAAAGTATACAGAGACTGGAACAGAGACAAAGGAAATGAAGCAAGGCATCCCTTTAGATTGGTCAAAGGTCTTCTAAAGGCATCCCTTTAGAGTGAGAGAGAGACAGAGGGGGGGGAGGGAGTGCAGCAAGTTTTGCTGAGAGGTCTGAGACAATAGGAAAATGCAGCAAGTTTTGTTACTAGAATGGCACTTGTATGTTTACAATCTGCAATACGATATAGTTATCAACAATGAAATATCGTCTAAGCCATATTTCCAAAAACTATTTGGGAGATTGGGACTTATGAACCAATGGGTAACTGCATACAACAAGAGTGAAAGAAATTCGCTGGATATTCTTTCCAGAAGTCATATTTAAAACTAATTGAACTATATCCTGATGTCTGGTGTCAAATGAACTACCTTAACAGTTTGATTGTGAGGAGGGTTTTCATCATTGCCACCCTCACACGTGACTTATTTTCTAAAAGATATTCATGTATACTACTCACACAGCAACACAAAAAAGCAACAAAATACAACTTCGGAACCTTGATATGTTTGGAGGACACCGCACCTATGGTAGGATCAAGAACATATACAGAGTAAATTACAAGATACAACTTCAGAAGCTTCATCTGTTCAGAGGGCAGACCACCTATGGTAGGGTCAAGAACATATAAAAGAGAATTTGGGTCTGGGATGTGGGTATCTCGTTTGACATTGACGGCGATGACAATTGCAGTTCTACTTCCCAGCTTCAAAACCCACAAATGACCTAGCCAAGAAAAGTAGAAGAGCATTCGCATCAACCAGTGGTTTAAAAAACGGATCGGTGACCCGGATCGGGCACCCCCAAAAACCGATCCGGATAGGCGAATCGGTGATCCGGATCAGGAATCGGGCCGAATCGCTTGGATTAAGCTTTCAAAAAATTCAAAAAAATTATTAAAATTCATTATAAATGTTGTTTTCTAAGAATCCAATAAGAAATGGGAGTACTACATTATTAACTTTCATTGTTTTCATCAATTTATGAATATCGAGATGTTCTTTCTCTGTATGAACTTATGTTGACCATTAAATTTACAGCACACAAAAGAAATCACAGAATTATCATGGATTAAGTATATAATCATATATAGACTACAATAAAGAGTTGACTAAATCAATGAAAAATTGGCCACTAAAATTTCGAATTG
>NW_006495273.1:6062323-6072424 GCF_000471905.2 Amborella trichopoda | reverse complement strand
ATGCCTTTTGTTTTATTGTTTTGCAAGAAATACTTATTATATTACCTTGTATTTTTTTACAAGAAAAATAAAAAAATGTTGCATTATCTTTTTTATCTTTATCTTGAAAACCTTTTATTTTATATTTTTTCTATTTTTTTACAATAGTATTTTCTGCCTTTGTTTATTTTTTTCACAACAAATGGTATTTTTTTTACAAGAAAAATAAAAAAATGTTGTTTTTTTTTTTTATCTTTATCTTGGAAAGCCTTTTATTTTATATTTTTTCTATTTTTTTACAACAGTATTTTCTGCCTTAGTTTTTTTTTTTGACAACAAAAAAATTTTTATTGTGTGCTAAGGGGTTCGAACTAAAAATGTTTTTTGTTGTGCGCTAAGGCTAAGGGGTTCGAACTCAAAAAAAATTTTATTGTGCGCTAAGGGGTTTGAACTCAAAAAAATTTTGGTTGTGCGCTAAGGGGTTCGAACCCTAGACGTCCACCGCAAAATCCGTGTTGTGAACCAACACGGCCTCGTCGCTTCATGTGATTTTAATTGATTCTATAATAATATCCATTCAAACATCTTGCTTTAATGATTTTTTGTGGGAATTATCCCACATCGAAGGATGAGCGTCGCTTGGTTCTCAATAAAGTCCTTTGTAATAGATATTCTAATGAGCGTGTAGAAAAGCAAAGGGGAAGACATGTGAGGTGAATTACCATGTGTTGCTCTCGTGAGGCGGCCAAGTGTTGCTCTCGTGAGGCGGACACGTGTAAACCCAAAAATTACATATTTTTTTGGTGAGACTCGCGATTCACTACTGGGAATCGCCCGGTTCTCTCTAGACACGGGCGATTGCCGGTTTTTTTGTGGAACCGGCTTGGTAGCAGACGATTCCCGAGTCGAACCGGGCGAGTCCGGCTCGACTCGACGAGTTTTCAAACACTGGCATCAACCATTACTGACTTGGGGATTCTCTGCACGTTATATGATAGGAGAACAAAGTAAAAGTGCTCCTTTGAGGACTATTAATCCTTTGTTACAAGTACCCCAGCCTTTTTCTTCTGAAGATCATTGGCAGACAAGGACCCCGAGCTTAGAACAGGTTTCCACTTCCAATAGTAACACTTGGTTTTCACAATCTTCACCCATTCCTCCCCCCAAATTTCTTTCCTAGGCATTGTTGTTGAAATGATAAGTACTAGATAATCCTATCATACTATTGTTTTTCTTTTGGGTGCAGTTGGCATACGGATGCATCTGTTGCTGTAGAGGTAAGGTGCACCTTCAAATTTTACCATGGTATATAATTTTGATGTAAAATGTTCTTAGGATTTATCTCAAAATCTATTTTTATATCTAATTATAAAATTTTAAATTTCAAAAATGGTTAAAATCAAGTAGATCTATAAACATATTAAAATTTTGAAAATGGATGGCATAGATAATATGTTGTAAAATGGACTATTTCTGATACTTAAAATCTTTTTATTGTTCATGGTCATACATCTCGATGTCGAGATAATCAATCAAAGGGTTTTTCAACATTAAAACTACCATTTCCGATGGATATTTGAGGTGCATCTGTAGTTCTACATTATAAGGTTGCATCCTTATATAAACTTTTTCCTTTTCTTTTTTATCATTAAGACACTTGTAAATATAAAGATAAAATATTATGAAATATATAATATGAACAAACGTAAAACTTGCATTACGATATGTGTTAACTCAACATTTCCCTTGGAGCTTGATGTTGCATGTCAAGTGCCGATACTTTAACATATGTGAACAACAGGGGACACTGCAGGTGAATCGAAAAGTGGCATTAATTCATGTTGGAGCTTGATTCTAGAACCTCTTACATGGGAGCCCCAAATCTAACAATCCACCACTTCATTTTATATGTAATAAAAGAAGAAATTATATTAAAACTCTAGTATTTTATTCAAAAAATGGCTTTACCAGACGTGTCTCATCCAATTGCCTTTTTAGGATGTTGGCTTCTTCAAACACATATTAGACACAACAGTTGTGGTGGTATCCATGTAACACTGATTATGGTATGGTATATACATGTATTGATGCATCTAAAACATATAATTACGCGTTATATAAGCTACAATATATATTATATCATCATCATTATCATCAGAGCCTTATCCTAAATCATGGGCCACAACTCAGTAAGACCATAAATCCCCTAATCTTTTCTCATAGTGTCTATCCATGACTGCTTGGACCAACCCCTTTGCCCTTTTACAGCCTTCTGCTCAGATCAAATCACACGCCCTAATTGATGTTGTATTAGGTCTACGCTGCACATGGCTAGCAAACCTAAGTCTACTTTCCCTCATCTTATCGTCTATTAAAACCACACCTAAGTTCCCTCCCTCAAACGGCTTCATTTTGAATGTTGTCCTTTCTTGTCTTGCCACTCATCCATCCCAACTTATCCTTTCTTGTCTTGCAACAATATATATACATCCTTATCATCATCATCAGATCTTTTTCCCAACTATTTGGGGTGAGCTACATAAATCCTGGTCTGCCATTCCCCTCTACCAAGTGCCATACCCTCAATGAGATCATAAGTCCCCATATCTTTCTTCACTACTTCCAACCATGTCCTTTTGGGCCTACCCCTTGCTTTTTTTGAGCCTTCCACTAGAGCGAACTCGCACATCCTAACAAGTGCACACTGGATCTGAGTTGTACATGGCTAGCCCACATAAGCCTACTTTCTCTCATCTTATGACCTATTGGAACCACACGTTCACACCTAAGTTCTCCTGAATGTATTCATTTTGAATTATGCATTACGACCCATAGAACAAAGTTAGTCTCACGAAAATCCTATAGAACTTTCCCTTCAACTTCATTGGTATGCGGTGATCACATAAAACTATGGTTGTACATCTCCACTTTGCTCACCCAGCTCTAATTCTGTGCGACATGTTTCTCAATCTCTCCATTTTCTAGAGTTATTGACCCAATATATCGAAAGTGCGTTATTTTTGGTACTTTTTGCCTTCAACCTTAATTACTTCATCGTCTCTACTATTATTACTAAACTTGCATTCCATATATTTTGTCTTAGTCTAGCAAATTTTAAAACATTTTGATTCTGAAGCATCCCTCCAAAATTCTAGCTTCGTGTTGACTTCGTTTCAGGTCTCATCAATCAAAACTATATCGTCTGCAACCGCAAATAACATACACCACGGTACCTTATCTTGTAGGTGCCTAGTTAAGTCATCATAACTAACACAAAAGGTATGAGCTCAACGTTGACCCCTGATGTAGACCTATTGTCACTAAAAACGCATCCATCTTTCTACTAACTATTTGCACACTAGTTAACGCTCCCTTGTACATATCAATCACCAACCCAATATAACATCAGGAGACTCCTTTCTTTTCCAACGCCCACCAAATTAAATTTCGAGGTATTCTATCATAATCTTTCTCTAGATCAATAAAGACCACGTGGAGGTCTTTTCTCTTTGTCCTAAAACGTCTCAACCAGTTTTCTAAGTAGGAAAATAGCCTCAATTCTGGACCTCCCGGGCAGAAAACCAAATTGGTTTTCTAATACACTTGTTTCATGCCTTAGTCGTTGCTCAATCACTCTCTCCCATAGCTTCATAGTGTGGCTCATAAGTTTGATCCCTTGATAGCTCACACAACTTTGTACGTCTCCTTTGTTCTTATAAATAGGTACCATACTTTTTCTCCATTCTTCTGACATTTTATTTGTTCTCAACACCTTGTTGAACAACTTGGTCAGCCAATCAATGCCGATCTCCTCCATGCACTTCCAAAGCTCTATTACAAAGCTCTATAGGAATACAATCTGGTCCCCCTTTCTTATCTTTATCCTCTTCAAAGCTCCTTTCACTTCTAATATTTTAATCCTACGAATGTATCTATGACTTCACCCCTCATCTATGCCAACGGTTCCTTTTACCATTGTGTTCCTATTGTGGTCGTTACTTAATAATTTTTGAAAATAAACTCGCCACCTTTCCTTGGCCTCTTCATCCTTCACTAAGACCCTTTGATCCTCACTCTTAATGCATTTAATATGGCCTCAATCCCTACACTTTTTCTCTCTCATTTTGGTAATTTGAAGAAAACTTTTTCACCTTTTTTTGTTCTCAGTTTACTATATAGATAATCATATGCCTTAAGTTTAACATTATTATTTGTATAGAGTTTTTTTAGCATTTTTATACTTTTCTAAGTTTTGATCATTTCTACTAAATTGCCAAGTTTTATAACATAATTCCTTTTTGCTAATGGCTTTCTGAACCTCATCACTCCACCACTACGTTTCTTTAGAGGAATTTCTTTTGTCTCAAATTTCTCCGAAAACTTCTTTGCCACTGTCTTAATACAGTCAACCATCTCATTCCACATAACAATGACCGCATGTTCAGAGTTCCATATCCTTCTTTAACTCATTTATCCTCAAATAAGTATATTTTTTAATTTTTTAAATTCCACCACCTAGTTCTTGGACACCTATTAATTTTACCTCTTCTCTTCCATCTATTTATGCATAAGTCCATAACCACGAGCCTATGTTGCATAGACACAAACTCTCTCCTAAGATAACCTTACAGTCTTTGCATGATAGGATATTCGTTTTCATATTTATGTCATGGATTTTTGGAACATTACAAGATGCATCCTTGCTCCCTTTATCCCTGACCATAGCAATAGCCATATCCACATGATCCTTAGCATCTTGGTGAAGAGGGTCTTGGATCAGCGTTGGGAGACTAATGTGGCACAAACATGGGGAATCTGTATGGGAAAGAAAAAGGTATGGAGACAACAAAGCTTTGGCAGAAATTCCTCTGTTTTTAGAAGATAGGTTTTACTTCTGTATGGGAAGCAGTATCAAGGGAACTACCATAAAGCAAAATTTTCTTCTTCTTGAATAATCTACCATGGGGCAAAGATCAAAGATTGAAGGTTTACTTTTTAAAAACCTTCTTTTGTTATCTCTCATAGACGTAAAATCGTAGTCACTTCCACATTTAAAAGGTATATATTTCAAAAAGTGCAACAAGAACTCATGTACTTATTTATTTATATCAAACAATTTTCAGCGAGCCCTTAATGACAATGAATAGCCGATTAATAGCAAGCCTTTGATTGGTTCAGATGGCTGGTAGAAGTAAAAGAGCATACTTGCAAGAAATGGCCAATGTACGCTAGTCTTAGATAAGGAATTTTGGCTTAGTTGTACTAGTTTGGGATGTTTGGATCCAATTCGAGGAATAGTAGAATGGTCATCATTCATTGTAGTTGTCCTAATATTTTTTTGATAATTAAAATACCTAGTGATGGTCCTATCTACATAGATTGATTTAAAAATTATAAGGATCATGAACCACAGACTATATACAAGTGTTTGTTATGGTTCAAAGACAGCAATAGCATGTCATGAAGAAACATATCTGGTTCTACATTTCATATATGAGAATACATGTCGACAGTTTCATTGCATGTATACATAAATGCACCAATATGACTGAAAGCCCACATTATGGAAAAAGGAGAGATAAGAGTGTACCAAAAGTGCAGCTCCAGCACGACCACTAAGAAGTTGCTGCACCTGTCGAATAACAGCTCCCAACAGTTCAGGTGTTGGCAATCCTCTGGAATTGGAAAAATTTCCAGAACTTGGTGGACTGTGTGCACTAGAAGAAGGTGCAGGAGATGAAGACTGATGACTAAAGCCTGGATGAAACAGAAAACAAAATGAAATTTGTTAACCAATGGCCCAACTTAATCTTATCTTTCAAGAAAAAATGGAAAAGTTTATTCAACAATATTCACACCACTGAGCACGAATCCCTGCTCCATGCGACTCGTGAAACCAGAAAGTGCTGTCAGAGCATCTGGGATGGCCTAATATCAAATCAAAGACAATACCAGTAATCAGAAAAAGCCACCCGTAAGAGTAATATTTCAATAGAACAAAGGAATGTATTAGGCATTCTGCCAGACCACCAACAACACATAGTCGAACCCCCCAAAAAGCATCAGAAGATTTTTATATCTGAAAAATCTCAGCTCATTTCTAATCATGACAAAGATCATCTCGAATCCTTGATTCAAAAACTATAAATTTAAAAAAAATAAAAAAAAAAAAAAAAAAGGAAAGAGGGAGCTCAAATATGCTCCAAACCAAATCAACCGACTGTAAACCGCACATCTGAGGGAATAAAATATGCGACCTGAAACTTTCAAATAAAAATAAAAACCCCTAACTGTGCTTTTTGGGGGCCAGACTGTTGTGAATATTCTAGTTTTTAATCTATTTCTTCCTGTATTTAAATCCCTGAGGACATTTTTGCCATTCCTTACCTAAGGGACATTTTTGTACTTCATTATTTATGTTATTGAAAAAAGGATTTAAGTGGGGCGTGGTGATCAGATCAGATGCCACCGTGACTCTATTTCTCCTCTTCTTGCCACATCACTCTCTCTCCCTTCTCTCATCGAGGTCTCCAACTTTCTCTTTCTTCCTAGGTATTGATCTTTTCTTACACTTTTTTATTTCCACCATACTAGTGTGCTATATTTTAACTGCTACCTAATTAAGTGGTCAAGCTAGACCATAGAATCTTTTCACACAGAAAAAAACAGTGAGTAGTGTCATCATCTCCCACAGAAATGATGCAGAGAGAGTGGGATCCACATGGAAAAGACAAGAACACAATGGTGGGCTTCCCCATCCATTTTATGATTTTAGTAGATGGTGATGATTTTACTAGATTTAGTCTCGCTGAGGGAATAGCCCTTGATCTAGCAAAATGGCAGAACATGATTCGTGTAGCAGACCCCAAATAGTTGGGATAAGGCTATGATGATGACTAGATGGTGATGATCCTGGGGATTATTATTTTTCCCATGCTTTTAAGGATTATAGTGAACTTCCCATAACAAGTCCTAAGGTTAATAAGAAAGAAAAGGAAATCTCACTACCATAGCTTGTAAAGGAACAGCCATTGCCCCAGGACGTGGCGCTTGAAAATATTGATAACCTGATGGGAACGGAAAGCTCGGAGGGGTATGGGCAGGATGGGCTTGGTTGGATTCTCGACTCCTGCCACTCGTATTCCCAGATGTTCCATTTGTTGCAGCTCCACGAGGAGCCTGACTAGGATCACTTGACTGAAGCACAAACAAAAGGAGAAAAGGAATGTAAGAGAACATTAAAAGAAAACAGAAAGAAAGGAAAGTTAAACTAAATGAAAACTATAGTCAAAGCACAAGTAAGGATAAAAACACAAAACAGACCCCAGTACTAGATGCTTGATTTCCAGCCCCATTGTTGTTGACAATCAAATTCTCCATTCCTAAAGAATTCAGCACTGCTCCAAGTAACTGTCAAACAGGCCCAAGTATATCAGAAATAAAACATTTTTTGATGTTGTATCATTGATAGCAACAAGCTTTTAGATGTTCTGCATTGAAAATGGAGTCCACCAAATTTTCCAAAACCAAAGAGTTAAGAAACTGACCCGAGAAACATCAGGTACCACATCACCTTGATCTGCAACATTGAAGGTTTCAAGAACTACACTATGTGAAACTTGTCCAGCCCTGTTATTGAAGGCAGCTGGAGCATCAGTACCTATCCATTATCAACAATCAATAATACCCAGGTCTTAGTAACTCGTCATCGAAACCGGCTTCCAATTCCTCGGATATTATAACCTATATGGGGGGCATGGATGGTGAGCAAAAATAATTGATCAAGAAGTTGGTCAACTTTTGCATGATCGATGGTAAAAGAACGAAAGTTCGTGCACACAAATAAACCTTCTTTCCTCAAAAAAAAAAAAACCAAAATAAAAGTAACTCCTTTACACAAAATGATATGCTGCACATTTACAATTGTTAAGGGGCCAATTACACATGTATTCTTAGACTTAATTAATTGGGTATCACTCGAAAGGCTATAACAAACAACATCCTAAAATTTGCTTCAGAACCTGCCTCAATTTGGGCAGGGTAGATAAACACTTCCACAATTTAGTCACCTCCAAGGAGGACTAGTGAACTTTAATTTCACAAAAATATATAAATACAAAAACATTTAGCCTGAGAGATGGATTTCAATAATCATGAAGCAGAAAAAGGCCAAACATAATGAGCCTGGTTCATGAGCGCCACATTTGGTGTTTTGGTCAAAGTGTCCAAAAGCATCAAATTCATGTTCACTATGTGGTCTACAGATCAAAGCAAAGCAATCTGATGACATCGATAATGACATTTGTGCACAAATAAGCAAATATTATAAGTGCTATTTTGTTATTTGCAATGCTAGCTAACATACTAAACTATATAGCTGCTTAAGGCTTCTCTGGGGATAATTTTTCATTCAACTAACAATCCTTCAGTAATTAGCAGATACTAAGCACACTCACGTCTGTTCTTGTCATTGTTTTAACTTCAAGCAAAATGTCCAATCCACCCATAAAATTTTTGAGTGTCAGCAATATATAAAATGAAGGCATTGCACAAAATAAGAGATCCACCAAGATAAATTCCAATTTTATGCCTTCTTATGTAAATTATGATCCCAAGGGCCCAAGATTTTCAGACATGAATTCGCATACAATTTCCTATCTGCCATCAGACAATTTATGAACAGCAAAATTTACACTGCTTGCTCGACATTTTTCAACTTTTTCCTCCAAATTACCCCAAAATGAGTATTTTGCGGGTGGTACAGGAATAGGGTGCAAAGGGAGGTCACTTAAAGCCTGTCTTCTAAAACAACTTTTACCTGGTCAAGATAATCAAAAAGCCGTTCATGTGCTACCAAGAGGTTTGTAAAGGCAATGAGCAATAAAAATCAATATGTATTCTTTGCTAAATCAGAGAATCATCAAGGCCTTAGTTACTTGGATCTCCCAACATGGTTCGTGATGCTGCTCTGGAGACAAGATGTTGCGCTACTGAATGGGGATCCCAAGCCAAGCCATGTTCTTCATATTTTAAAAAAAAGGAAGCAACAATGCATATCCATTAAAAAAATATATAATTGCAAATCAATAAAAAGAGAGCAATAATTATTCAAATCCATTATCCGGTAAATTTTTCAAAGGAAAACAGATTCTTAAATCCGTATAGATCACAAAGAGAGAGTTGTAAATCCAATGCTCCCAAAATCACATTTAGTGGAGGGAATAATGGGTCCAACATTTGTCACTCAAGCTCCCACATCCAATTCTCCTAAAGAACATGCGATGCTTAATTCTTTACAGTATTAACACTGCCAGCAGGGGAAAAAGGAAGCCTCCCGAATGGACAAAGACCCTAATTAAGAATGAACAACAGTGATCTTACAAGTTCAGACAGACAATAAGGGTATTGGGCAATAAGATAAATTCAAAAACATTTTGTGTAGGGATTCATCTAGGATTAGGATAAATAAAAAATCCAAAAGAGCTCAAGAGATTCTAGATAAAGAAATATGGGACAACACTCATACCAAATTCGATTTGATTCAAACTTTTGCAAGAGCCACAACAATGGATTAGCTTCCAGGACCCTCATGCACAAAAATATTTGTCATGTTTGTAACACAAAATGTAATTACTAACTAATAGCAAGGCAGTATGGCCAAAATAGAAGAGCGAGGAGATCCCTTGGAATTACAATAGAGAATGTTCACATGTAGCATCTTCTTGAAGTTCTTTTAAGCTAGAAGGATTTACAACTCATCACAAACTAAGCATAGATCTCAGTCAACAAAAAAGTCTGCACATACGTGTGTTGTGTGTGGCTCTGTGTGTGCGAGTGTGTGTGTGTGAGAGAGAGAGAGAGAGTCTCACGGTGTAAAGATGTGCTTTGGGCAAGCCAATGCATGTTCCTTATCTAACAAGAAGAAAAGCAACACGAGCTCTGTACCTCTGTGTGTGTGTGTGTCTGTGCGTGAGAGAGAGATAAGAAAGATAAGAGAGAGAGAGAGAGAGAGAGAGAGACGTACCAGTAGTAAGTAAGTGTTGTTTCGTTTCTTCGCGAACAACTACACGACCGACCTAGCGACTAACGTACCGTACCCTACCTAACCGAAAACGGAAAACG
>NW_006495273.1:6017971-6059154 GCF_000471905.2 Amborella trichopoda | reverse complement strand
GTAGTGTAGAGTAGTACGTAGTAGTAGTAGTAGACTGAAGAACGTAGTACGTAATATAAGTTAATAATACTATANAATATATATATATATATATATATATATATATATATATATATATATATATCGAAACACACTAGCAAAATTTTCGGATAGACATACAAGTAGATCATCTATTCCTTGTTAATTGCCTTTCATATGAGTAATCATCTAAAGAAATGCAAAAAGGGAACAGCTAGGTAACAAGATAGCATAATTTCCAAAGTACTACAGCAGGTGACAAGTCCCAAAGCTATTATTTTTGCCTCAATATACTTCTTTCAAAGATAAAAAGAAACAGCTAAAACGAAACTGCTAGAAGGACTCAACTATACTAAATTAAAAGTCTAGGCTAAGCTAAAAAATATACTTGAAATTACAAAATTAATAAATTAATGTTAGACAATAATTTCCATAAAGGAAAGTCACAAGGATTGTCCTTGACATCAAAATAAACAAACATCCAAATATTTACTTTCTGACAGATAACGAACTATATGATAGCAAATATCAAAGGATGTACAGGACTCAGACATGATTGAATATCTGAATAATGATTTTTTACACTTAGAATACAGCAATCGCAAAATAGGTCCCACAGAAACTGATAAGGGAGGATACTATATTCTGCAAGGTGATGATCATCCTTTATGACCCTTCCTCTGAAAATAAGTCGTTGCTGTGCTGCAGGAACACCAATTCCACCCGCAATTTGTTCTTTGAAACTATACACAGTTATCTGCAAAAAATTAAAAAGAACCAAATAATTAATACCAGAATCGTAACGGTTATAACTGTCCACATACACATTCTAACTTCTTTTTTAAAGAAATAACACCATATTGCTAATAAGATATTTCTAAAAATTAATTCTGAGATATGAATTAAAGACATGAGCAAAAGCCCATTAAGGAGAAACACAAGCCTCAAAGGACCTCCCATGAATCATGTTAAGTTCAATGAAATGTTTGAAAGCATGCCCAAGTCAACTTGATTAATCCAAGTCAACAGGCAACATCCTACTTTCAACCAAAAGTCAGATTTCACCGACTCTTCAGAGAAGATTGGGTACGTCAACTATTTGACCCGCTGAACTTCCCATTGCTGAAAACACTCACCCAGTTTTTCAAACTTGTGTGCTTGTTTCCCTTCTCTACCTTTTGGAAAGGGGGCACAAAGCCAAAAAATTTGACTCCCAGCATTATTTCAAAGGAAACAGAGGGTCCATCAGGATCCAACTGAGCCCATAAGGATCCAACTGACCCCTTTTGCTCCCACTGCTGCGTATCATACTAAATATAAATATTTTGACATACCAATACCATTTACCAATTTAATGTATTACTTTGTAATTTATTGTGAATCAAGATACTAAATAAGTATAAAAAAAATAAAAGACACCTCTCATGGTGCATAAAGTTTATGAAAAGTAGATATGGATGCATTTCCACTTCTTTTCAACATTTTTTAAAATCTTTCCAGAAAATCAAAAGAATTAAAAACTTGCAAAGTTGCAAGTTAATCGCTACCATCTGATCAATTTCAACCCACTACAATTTGATCAACTTCGTTATTTCTCAAGTTCACTAGTCGATCATTGTACATGTCGCCCCCAGTGCGCCAGCATTGAAGCCTCCTCCCAGTAACATGTTTCAACCTGATTTCTACCATAATGCATGCCTGTGATATGAGGGAACATCTCCTCAAGAAAGTAACCACAACCTAGCAGACCTTCCAAAACTTCACCATTTCCCATGACCAATGAAAAAAATGAATTGCCCTCCGAAATACTCAACCATGTTATATCCTTTTCTATATCTCATACGAGCTTCCTTTTGTACAACCATGGCAAAATTAAATACCCTACAGAGATTCGTTTTTGGAAAGTGTCCCCCACTAACATTTTCACCCAAGATGACATTCCCTCCCATCCATGTACCTTCCTCTTAAAGATTACATAAGTCAGGATCATAAGCATGGCACAATTCTTAGTCCACACACGCATGCACAACAAAAGAAAAGGAAAAGATCCAAAGAACATTCAAACGTCTTCATGAATCCTTTTGCAACATCCACAAGCATTTGAAGAGAGGAAAGATGTAATATCAAATGGAAAAAGAACCCTTCATGATTGTATCTCCTGCCCAAATATAGCACTTACTCCTTTAACCATCAAACATTTGCCAAGTATTCTCCAGAAAAAGACTGCACAATGTTCCCAAGGAGCTCAAAAACATCGATCTTGAGCACATAAACAAAAACTCTCACCCCCCTATACTACTTTATCAAGATTTTGAAATAACTTTAAGATCAAGTCTAGCCTCAAAACCCATGTCTTCCTCGAAGTTGCTACTTGACCCTAAACTTGTCATATAAATAACAAAACACAAAACGGAAGGGCAGGAGTCATTTCATTAAGCATCGTGGATGTGAAGCATACAAACTCATAAGGAGCTGTTTTAATAAAGCTTACCAAGTTCGATATCAATGTAACTACTGTAGTTTTTCTCATCTTCTGAAGACCTCTTTCTAACAATCAAGGAGGCAACGAAAAGTGGCGATTTTTATAGTCCTAAGGGGGCTTTGTGAAAGGGTCTACAATTTGGGCAGGTCTCTTCTTTCTTTTTTTTTGGTTAGATAGGGTTTTTTTTTTTTTGGTTTAGATAGGTTGTTGACTGTTCATGAGCATAGAAGCCGAATTCAGAATGAGTAAGAGCATAAGTACGCATTTGATGCAGCACAAACCAGAGAAGGTGATAAAAAAATCAAAAGAGGGGGAATGCAACAACCATACAAGGAGCACAAAAGCTCAAGAACTCAAAAGTACTTACACAAATACTTTAATCAAAATTCGTCACCGATTTTTCATCCCCATACAAGACCTTCTATAGACTCAGTTCCCATATCTAGATGCTCGCAAGAAGTCCCCATATATTGGAAAGTTAAAACCATCTAAAACTACTCGAAAGTATCTATTAGAAATAGAAAATGCATGGGCAATAAGCAAAACAGAAACCAAGCACCAAAGAGACCAATACTCTCTTCCGAAACTACCTCTATGTTATGGAAAAATATACTGTCCCATATCCAGTAAAGACTATGATTTTTTCAAACCCCATAATACCCCCTCCCCCCCCCTTTCCCCTCTTCTTTCTCTTCTCACATTCAAGATTGGTCCTTGAGTTTTCTTTACCATAAATTTCGGCAAAAACTCTTCATCAACTTTCTATAATTACCTTTTCAAAACCCCTCTAGTCATAGATGCCATCTCCCACTTGTCATTTGGTACAACCCTAATTTTGCTTTCCAAGGTCAATCTCGAATATTTCCGGCTCTAATACATTGTCCAATTCGTTATCATATCACAATGTGGATAAGTCATAAATATTTTCCTCGATTTCCCATGCAATACCAAGACTTGTTTTCTGATATCAAATCTTTGTATTATTTCATAAAGGGCTCCAAAGTCCATGGTGGGGGGTAGTTAGTACTTGGACTTTGACTTCCGATGCTACCCCTTATGACTTTCCTTGAGGAAATTGTGTACAGAGAAGATACTCAAACGCCTCCTTATTTTGGGTTCACCAACTTCTGTTTCCACTTCATCACTCACTTCGTCTAGATTCTCATTATATATAGGATCACCAAATATGTCAATAACAGGTGATTTAAATTTACAATCAAAAAGACACTCATAATGGATTCTCTTATGAAGTTCTTAGAAAATATACGCAGTTGGTGCAAATCCTATGCACTCACCCAACAGGCCTCCGGGGTTTGTAGCTCGATTGATCACAAATCAATCAGCCGATATGTCCTTTGGGTCAAGTTTGCCATCGATTGCACTAGGGTCTCAAGGGTCATATGCAGCTCTCAAATCTCTAATCCACCTCAAATGAAGACACCATAAGAATCAGAGAGGGCAAGGAAAAACTCAAAAAAGGGAGAGTGCAATGGCCCTAAGGGACGTCAAAAGCTCAAGAACTCAACGTCCTCACACAAATACAATAATCAAAATCGTAACTGAATTTTCAGCCTCAATTCAAGACCTTTTACAGATTCTATTCCAACCTCTAGAGGCTTCTAATGAGCCATAACCAAGTCCCCCATACATTGGACAGTCAAAACCACCTAAAACCACTCTAAGTATCTAATAAAAGAAAGACAATACACAGGGAATAGGCAACAGAACCCAAACCCCAAAGAAACTAACACTCTCTTCCTAAACTACCTCTGCTTATTTTGTACAAAAACATAACCCATAAATTTCAGCATAAGACTATGATTCATCATTCATCATATAGGTGACTAAATATACCAAATTTAAATAGTAACAAGTACAACTAGCTTAGGAATAACTATGCAAAAGAAAAAAGCACAAATTGAAAGGATACCATGTTTTATTTACCAGAAAATCTAAAAAGAAAAAAGACTTCTTGTTATATAAGTTCATTAGTTGTTGGATAATAATAAAAATAGTGTAGGCATAATAGTAAACAAAGATTTTAAAGATAAAGTAGTTAATGTCCAAAGAATAGGTTATAGGCTCTTATTAATTAAATTTGTATTAGGGGAAGAGATAATTAACGTAATTAGTGCTTGTGCACCACAAGTAGGATTAGATGATAGAATTAAGAGACAATTTTGGGAGGACATAGATAAAATAGACCAAGACATACCAAATGGAGAAAGGACTGTTTTAGGGGGGCACTTAAATGGTCATATAGGGAAGGATAGTAGAGGATGTGAGGGGGTACATGGTGGGGGATATGGGTTTAGAGAAAGAAATGAGATGGGTGAGACAATTCTAGATTTTGCTATAGTGTACAACCTAGAAATAGCAAACACTTATTTTAAAAAGAGAAATAAACATTTAATAACCTATAAGAGTGGATCACATAAAAGCCAGATAGACCTCTTCTTAGTTAAGAAGGTAGATCAACCATGATATAAAGACTACAAGGTTACCTTAGGAGAGAGTTTAACTACCCAACATAGGCTCGTGGTTATGGACGTCTGCATAAAAGCATGGAAGAGAAGACGTGAAAGTAATGGATGTCCAAGAACTAGCAGGTGGAATTTTAAAATGAGAAAATAGATTTATTTAGGGATAAATTAATTTGAAGAAGGAAAATGGAACTCTAACCATGATGTCAATATAATATGAAATGAGATGCTTGATTGTATCAAGAAGGTGGCAAAAGAAGTTTTAGGAGAATCTAGAGGGAAAGGAAACTAGTGGTGGAGAGATGAGGTTCAAAAGGCCTTAGCAAAAAACGATCATGTTATTTAACTTGGCAGTGTGATAGAAATGATCAAAACTTAGAAGAATATAAAAATGCTAAAAAAACACTAAACAAATAGTAAGTAAAGGTAAACTTAAGGCATATGATAATCTATACAATAAACTGCGAGCAAGAGAAAGTGAAAAAGATGTCTTCAAATTAGCAAAAATAAGAGATAAAAAGTGTAGAGATCTGAACCATATTAAATGCCTTAAGAATGAGGATCAAAGGGTCTTGGTGAAGGATGATGAAGTCAACGAAAAGTGGATAGTTTATTCCAAAAATTATTAAATGACGAACACAATGGAAACATAGCAGTAGAAAGAGCTGTTGTTACAAATGCTGGCGGAGGTCATAGATACATTTGTAGGATTAGGAAGTGGGAAGTGAAAGAAGTTTTAAAAAGGATGAGGATAGAAAAGGCTTTAGAACCGAATGGTATACCGATGGAGGTTTGGAAGTGCATGGAGGAGATTAGCATTGACTGGCGGACAAAATTGTTCAACAAGGTGTTGAGAACAAAGAAAATGCCAAATAAATAGAGGAAAAGTATTGTGATACCTATTTACAAGAACAAAGGAGACATACAGAATTGTGCAAACTATCGAGAGATCAGGCTTATGAGGCGTACTATGAAGCTCTGGGAGAGAGTGATTGAGCAATGACTAAGGCATGAAACAAGTATATTTGAAAGTTAATTTGGTGTTATGTTAGGAAGGTCAACAACTGAGGCCATTTTTCTACTTAGACAACTGATTGAGAAATTTAAGGCAAAGAGAAAAGACCTCCACATGGTCTTTATTGATCTAGAGAAAGCTTATGATGGAGTACCTCGAGATTTGATTTGGCAGGTGTTGGAAAAGAAATGAGTCTCCAAACACTACATCGACTTCGTAAGAGATATGTATGATGAAGCGCCAACTAGTGTAAGAACTAGTGAAGCGACAAGTGAGTTTTCAGTAACAATAGATCTATATCAAGAGCCAGCATTGAGCCCATACCTCTTTGTTTTAGTAATGGACGACTTAACTAGGCTCCTACACAATGAGGTATCGTGGTGCATGTTGTTCATAGATGACATAGTTTTGATCGATAAGATTCACAATGGCGTCAACACAAAGTTAGAACTTTGGAGGGATGCTCTAGAATCCAAAGGTTTTAAAATTAGCCGGACTAATACAGAGTATATAGAATGCAAGTTTAGTAATAATAGGAGTAGAGATGAGGAAGTAGTTAAGATTAACGGCCAGAAAATATAAAAAAGACTGCACTTTCAAAATCATGGGTCAAAAATCCAAGAAAATGCAGAGATTGAGGAAGATGTTGCACACAGAATTAGAGTTGGGTGGGCGAAGTGGAGATGAGCCACTAGAATTCTATGTGATCGCCACATACCAATGAAGCTGATGGGAAAATTCTATAGGACAGCTGTGAGACCAGCTTTGCTCTATGGGGCGAAATGTTGGGCAGACAAAAAACAATATACCTTAAAATGAGTATAGCAGAGATGATGATGTTGAGATGGATGAGTGGCAAGACAAAAAGGGATAGAATTCGAAATGAATTCATTCGGGACCATTTAGGTGCGGCACCTATAGGCGACAAGATGAGAGAGAGTAGACTTCGGTGGGTTGGCCATGTGTAGTGCCAACCAAGTACAATACCTATTAGGAGATGCAAGTTAGTCCAAGTAGGACTAAAAGGGGCAAGGGGTAGGCCCAAACGGACGTGGTTGAAAGTAGTCCAAGAAGATATGGGGACTTATGGCCTCACTGAGGGTATGGCCTTTAATAGAGCAGAATTACGGACCAGGATTCATGTTGTCGACCCCAATTAATTTGAAAAAGGCCATGATAATGACGAATAATGATGATGAGTTGTTGGACTCCAAATATGCAGCAAGCGTTCTAGGTTTACACATTCAACCAAAAACAAAAACTTATTATCACATGCATGAGGCATGGGTCCAAGGATCATATGCTAAATTCAATAAATTTTGGGCGGAGATGGAAGGAAATAGATCATTTATGTGGATTTCAATAGCCATTTCACAATTATAACGAATGAAGTTCCTCTTAGTAGGGAGAAAAAGATCTTTTCTCCCCTCCTCCTCTTTCCACAACTATGGGTAATGTTTTGGACAACATTATGTCCTATAGTAGCAGAAGCAATGGGTTTGATAATATTTTCTTATCAAACTAGTTAATGATATTGCAGTATTATGAGAGGCATTAGTTGAACATGAAACTTATCACATGCCCTATCATACTTCAATACAATGTCCTCGCATACGGTGATTTCCAAATCATTAAGATTTAAGTTTCAAAAAGCCTAGTAGACCAGTCTGAAATGGTCGCAAGTGGACATGATTCCAGTATTGGATTTAATTAAACTGATTGTTCAGATGCTTTGGATTTTTATGTGATCGCCGTATACCAATGACGTTGAAGGGAAAATTCTATAGAACAACTGTGAGACCAGCTTTGCTCTATGGGGATGAATGTTGGGCGGACAAAAAACAATATACTCATAGATTGAGTATAACGGAGATGAGGATGTTGAGATGGATGAGTGGCAAGACAAGAATGGATAGAATTCGAAAGAAATCCATTTGAGAGAATTTAGATGTGGCATCAATAGGCGATAAGATGAGAGAGACAACTTAGGTGGGCTAGCCATGTGTGGCACCGACCAAGTACAGCACCTGTTGGGAGGGGTGAGTTAGTTCAAGTGGAAGGACTTAAAAGGACAAAGGGTAGGCCCAAAATGACGTGTTTGAAAGTAGTTCGGAAAGATATGAGAACTCATGGCCTCATTGAGAGTATGGTCTTTAATAGAGCAGAATGGTGGCCAGGATTCATGTAGCCGACCCCAATTAATTGGGAAAAAAAAGGCTATGATGATGATGATCCATACGCTTTGGGACACAATGGTTGAGGATTTTAAGTAGTGTAACCCTTAATTGATTGGGGCCATGCAGCCCTTAGTTGCACAAAGCTCGGAAAGTAATTATCATTTCCTGAGCAGTTCATAAAATCCTAATGAATCATTGATCAGTTCCCACTTCCACAATATTTGACAAGGAGTTCCCAATAAGGTGTAGCAGCTTGGAAGGGGAGCTCTTTCAATGAAGGTGTTTATCTTGGTAAATCCTTTCTCTCAAGTCAGTTGCCTGCTGACTAAATATGGCACCTATCAGTTCCTCCAAAAGTAGCAGCTTCTCCTAAGCAACGGCAAATCATAAGATAACAACGACCACCTTAGTAAGCCTTTGTATAGCTGCTCGAAGGAGGATCAGCTCCTCATCCAATATGACAGCATGAACCATGGCATGTTGAATTCAATTAGTTCTTTGCTGTGAATAGATGTCTTCCAAAGTTGATAGAATGTAAGTTAAATCTCAGGCCCGAATCCATGGATAAAAGGGGCCAAGGTTCTCAAATGTAGGTGTAAGAGAGTACTCATTTGTTGTGAGGGGTATGTAGCTTTTTGGTTTTGGAATTTTTTTTGCAAGGGGGGGGGGGGGCCACGGCAGGTGGGTCGTTTTTGGGGTGTTGTGGAATTGGGAGGGAGGCTTTTTTTTTTAAGATGATAATCAATGTGGAGCCTTATTGGAGGATGGATGATAATCAATGGGTCAAGCACCAAGTCTTTAGAACATGCATATATCTCCATGTCAATAAGATGACCAATTGCATGGCAAGCAAGTCATGTAAAATGTTGAAAACAAATAGAACGATTAGCGTTGAGGAACGTTCACTCCCCTAATAAGCATATACAGTGATGCATGTTTGCGAACGCGACAAACGAAATTCATGTTTCTTTCCTGAGGCATGCAAAAAAACGTGCAAAAGACATGCATGAAAGTCTCACAATGATTTTGATATATAAGAGGCTATAAGCCACTCAAAAGGCATGACAAGTTAACAACTACATGAATCATTACCACCTCTTAACCAAATGAGTTATACCCAAAGTATGTCCAGCCCAACACAAGGACTAGTCCAGTGCAGAGTGGGCTCAAACCTCCAAGTGAACTCAAAATTTCCTTGAAAAACAAAGAAGTGTCCAAGTGCCCAATACACAAAAGTGGAGACTAAAGTCTGAGAAAGGACACAAGACATGCAGGAGATTCTCCATCCCCCTTTCCAAAAGAAAAACAAAAAAAAGCAAAATATATATATATATATATATATATATATATAAAAAAAGAGGTCGCTGACCCAAGTTGACTCAAGTGCGTCTGAAGTTTCTCACCCAAATTGTGATACAGCATGGTATTCCATATATGACATCCAAAGTTACATGGGAAACCAAAGAATTTGTGAAACAACAACAAAAACCAAGATTTATACTAGAAAACAAAAAAGAAGAAGGGAAAAAGTAGGGCACCATCAAAGCCAAACGTAAAGCCCATAGCATATGAATGCATTGAGTGCAAGGTAAGTGACATTACATTTTTATTCACTCGGAAAGTGTAGATCTGAGAATCCAGCGTCTTGATGTTGACCTCAATGGTTGAATTAGAACTTTCACTTGCATTTTGGCTGGAGCTTGCATCTTCATTAACTTTATCATCAGCCATGCTATTACAAAAGAACATGATAACCAAAAACTTCATCACTCAAGTCATCAATTGTAGAAGAACAAGCAGATGTCAAAAAGCCAAAAGGACCCTCAAACAATAGCTAAAGTAAAAGACCAATCAAAAGCTTTAAGTTGCTCAAAACAATATGAGATTCACAAGAAAATGGAGTTAAAGAACATTGAATGTGTTAGAAGGGAGTAAAAACGACTTCTGGCATTACAAAAAACCTGTGGAGGAAACCCTCTTATATTAGGGAAGGAAGTCTAAAACATCCATAAATAGATCAACAAACACAAAAAAGACAAATGTAGTACCACAAAAAGTTAGAAAGGCATGAAATAAAATGCATGACTACAGGGTTTTCGTTTTCTTTTGGCTAAATTATACAAGATCTTCTACAAAAAGGAAGGCCAGCTCCAATAACAAAAAGGATCACCACAATGCCCAGAGCAAGGTAAACACCACATGGAAGAAGGATAATGCAGGCTATCTGCCCCATGAAAGTATGAGTTGCTGCCAGTAAACATTTACTCCCAAACAGCAACACAGCACCCAAAATTGGAAAACCAATCAGCTGCCTCATTTCCCTCGAAAAAACATGGGAGGCATACTATGACACATTCAACACTTATTGGATAAACAAGAGCACCAAACTCCACACCACAATGGAGGTTTGACCTACGCAAGAATACATCAGACAAGAATTTCCAGAATATGAAGGATGGATTTTTTTTTTTTAAGGACATTATGATTTTTTCTTTTGTAAATGACCTTATGGATGTTATTGAGGAATTTGCATGATAGAATGATTGCGAAGGTTGATGCAAATTCATAAAACTCATATGCAAAAGAGGAGATGTACATCAAAGATGTTAGGCTTAGGCCTGTAATCCTCAAACTGAACTACACGAACTTCACCAATGTTCACTCTACAAGGAACAATGAGGTTTTACATCTGATTTTCCAAATAAGGGTGTTTTCTAAAATTAGAGAATTACTACGTCCATGGGTTGCACATGAAATCACTTATTAAATATATTTAAATTCCAGGTTTGACTTGTAAAAAGCAAACAGATTGAAATTACTAAATGTTATGTGCAGACAAATCATGTGTGGATAAAAGGGGCAAGGATGGTGTTTATGTGCATCTCAAAAACAACATTCTATATCATGATCAATGGGGATGGAAACGGACATTTCGGGTTTTCCGCTTAAGGGTGACAGCACAGTTACCACATGGGAAGAGACATCCTACGATAAGGATGAGATTGGTGAGGCAGTAATTGGTTTCTCCAACGAGCCTTAATGGTAGATTTAGAGAGAACCTATCATCAAAAAGTGGATGACAAGAATGCGACTCCCAAAGGGGATTGTGACCAGAAAGATAAGTTTTGATGGAAGTACGATGCACTCTTTAGTTTGGCCAAAAGTAAGCCCTAGTCCATTTGCGCATTTTATTAGGACCGGATGAAAAGGATTTTCCTAGGTCTTATAGGACACCGATGAAAAGGATCCTTGGACTTTTTTGTGCATTTTTATTAGAACAACTGGATGACAAAGGGGGTCAATACCAGATTTATAACATTTATACCGAAAAGAGAGAGTTGTGAACATTTAGAAACATCTAGGATATTTGGCCTATAGGCCCAAACATAGAACACAGAAGATCACTGCAAAGTTCTGTTTAAAAAACAAGGAGGCCATCGATTATTTTCTTAAATCAAGAAGATTGCATAAAAGGAAAAGCATTAAGGGATCGTTTGCTTCATGTGAAACAGTTGGCTAAAGTGTAACAGAATTTCCTTGAAACCAATTATACAGGAAAGGATTTTTCAAGCCTGCTTGTTTCCTATGTTTACTAAACAGGTCTAGAAATCCGTGTTTTGTATGCAAATAAGTTTCTTATGTTTGGTAACTGTTTGGTAAACTGTCTTTCAGGAATTTGGTTTATAACCATTCACTATGATTTTTGTTGATTAGATATGAAGTCTGTCCAACAAAGGCAATTTACTGAAAACAATCCATCTGTAATATGACTAAAATTGGACAGTTCAGATCATAGTATGTACATTAATTTATTCATTGCTATACACTCTCTTGCCCCTCTAATATTGCAAGATGTTTAATAGATATTAATATACCTATCTGATATACCAATTTAATCTGAAGGATAATGCATATCAACATAAGATGGTGCAAACTATTCTAATTCATTTCAAAACATTCAACCTTAATTAACTGCAACTATCATAATTTTTCCTTTCAATAGAAATACGGAAGTTTCAACATACCATGATTATATTATATCCACCCCCAAAACGCACTACAAAGTCCAAAGTTCAGTATTAGGCTACTCAATGCACTTTTTTTAAATGATAAACTAAGACAATACAGATTGGCTATTACGAAGGGCAACTCTGTAGATTCTACAGCTATTCTTTTTCTTCAGCAACTCTGCTTTTAATCCATGTTCTTTACTAAAATATTCAAAATGTTCTTCGGCTTTGTTGCTAGTTGATCCATGTTGTTTCTTAAAACTCTCATAGCGTTTCTTTGCCTGCTTTGAAAGTGGGAAGACTTTTGATTCTTGGTAATATCCGCCTACAGAATTCTGACACTCTTACCAAGATGTGTACATTTGAAAACACAGTATAGTTAGGTTCAAATATCAAAAAATGTTATATTGGGTGCGATGTACTATCAAGTTCGAATAGAGACAAAGGGTTAAATGAATCAAACCAAGTCCAATCTATACAACTACAATGTCCTTGTCTTGAGTAATACAGTTCCAACACTACAGAGGAATGCATATAATCGCCATTTTGCACTAATTACTAAAAGAGACTCATGGGATTTTGTTAAGGAAAATTGTTTCATGAAGGCTGGACCGCATTTCTACAATATGCGGTCCAGACGTATAAAGGATCCATCTTAAAGATGTATGCAAATAGGTAGTCCATGTAAAAACAATTGTAACCAACGGTCCAAATATTCTGTTACTATAATTATTATTTCTAGTTTTCAAAAAAAAAAATTCATATTCATGATCTCCATGGTAAAGATTATATATTCTCTAAAAATTAGGATCAAATTATATTTAAAATATATATTTATTGCCAAGCCCGCATTTCAACAATATGCGGACTGGTCGCATAGAAACCGTGTCCTTTTGTTAATGCCATAATTGTTTCTAGGTTTAATCTAAACAATATCCAATTCTTTCCTTCCTATTTTTTTTTTTTTGATAAAGCTTAACTGTATTACTATAAAATGAGAACTATAAATTGGGTTTTATTCACCTAAGAATAATGATGACAAATTCTAGGTAACTTTTACCAACTAACAACACTGAATTCAAACACAAATATTGAAAAATCTCGTTTCTTCCACAAACTATAAACAATAAGGATTTCAGTTTCATAAATTTAAGCTCAAGACAACAAATTATAAAAGGAATTCTTGTAAGATAAAAAGGTATATTGATAAAAGTATAATAACAAATTCTGACTATTTTCCACGTACTCAAAAAAAATAAATTCACCCCAAATGGACATAAATTTTGCCTCATTCCACATACAGAAACTAGGAAACTATGAGTGACTTAATAGCAAAGGAAGATCACCCACGTGTTTATTCGACTGACAACACGACCCTGTTGTTGTTTTTCCTTGCATCAATATAAGTTCAAATATTATAGTAACAACCAAAAAGCAAAGAAATTACAAAACCATTTTAGTCAGGGAAATCAAACCAGAGTTTGGGTTTTATGGGCATAATAATAACAACAAACTCCTGGTATTTTTCACAAAACAACAACTGAATTCACTCATAAATAATGATAAATTCCAAGTTCCTTCCACATACTCTAAGTACAGTGACTTCGTTTTTGATAAAGGTTAACTTTATATTAATAGAGTATAAGCATACAAAAACCACAGTAAGTGGTGTAGGCAGCCCACAAGTGGGTGCTCAGATTACAAAAGAGGTAGGGGAAAAGAAAATAAAGAAACAAAAAAAAACAACAAACCATAAAACAAAACAGGCCGTGACAGGAAAAAGAGGGGGAGGAATGCTGCTAGGGTGCGCCTTCGGGCAAAGAAGAGATACAAGGTAGATAGCAGTAAAACTAGAGAGAAGGGGAAAAAAGAAAAGATAAAGGGGAGAAGCAAGGGAGGAATGAGAGCCAGAAAATTGGGCTCTGAAGACGACACCATTGTTGAAAGCCATAGGACTATGGCCAGCAAGGAAAAATTCAGGCGTGCTTCCTGCTTGTGCTTCTGACAGAGGTAAGTAAATTATAAGGGATCACCTGCCTGGGAATTGGGAGAGAGAGGAAGAAGAGGAGAGAGTAAAGAGAGAGCACATGATAGGTAGGTAGAAAAAAAAGGAAGAAAAGAATGGGGGAGAGAGATTGCAGAAAGCAGAGTGAAAGGGGAGAGAGAGAATGAAGCATGGGAAAATAGAGAGAGAATTCAAAGAAGGAAAGGGACGGGAGTGAAGCGAGATGAAAAGGAGAGACGTAAATTCTTCCTGAGTGGGATGGAGAGGGCAAGAAAACGAGAAAAGGGAAAAGAGGAAAAGATATACGAAAAAAAGAAGTGACAGTGTCAAGATAAAAGCATATAAATTTTTTTTTTCCTTTTTTTCTTTTTTTATTTTTTTCTTTAAATTACAGTAACTTTCCACATCAAGATATGACCACCCATCTAATTATACAAGTGATGCAATCGAAAAACGTTCTTGGATTTTCCCATTTCATATATGTAAGCTCAAGCCATGGAGAATCAAGCCGAAACGCAGAGAAATAGCATAAAAATAATCGAAGAGGAGAGAGAGCACCTCAAGATCTCAAAATCCATCTGTATACAAGACAAACTTCCTTTTCATTCTCGTCAATAGATTCCCAAAATTGTCCCACCTCCCCACATTAGCAAATAAACAAACAATATCCCAATAATGGATCCCAAAGAAAGCCACAAATGAACCCAAAATTAAAACCCACCCAAAAATCTTCCAGTAATAGAAAATGGAAGCAGAAGCAGAAGCAGAAGCAGAAAAAAAAAAATGGCTGATCATACCGGACAGAACCAGGCGAACGGTAACACGGATTCACAGAGATTGGGCTTGAAGATGATCAACCTTCATAACTTCATGATGTGAGCAAAAAAAAGCTGAACAGGCTGCACAAGTTAAAAGAGGAGAGAGAGGTTGGGGAGATTGGGGATGAGAGAGAGAGAATTCTATCTAGAGCATTCGATGTAGGTGTTTAGATAGAGAGAAGGGTTTGGTTGGTACAGGGGAAGAGAGAAGAAGGAGAAAAGTGGGAGAGGGCGTGACTGTAACTTCGCAGGAGGAAGGAGGATTTGGGTGGGGAAAGTGAAACGAAGGAAAAGCGAGGAAATGAGCTAAGGTGACGGGGTGCTTAAGAGAAATTCAGACTTCGGAAAAAGATGTAGAAATTAAGAGCGTTCTAGTATGGACTATGGAGTATGGCGGTACTATGGAATATGGCCGCCAGTTCCGGTATTTCTTTTGGAAAATTGTTTCATGCGGGCTGGACCGCATTTTTACATATGCGGTCCAGAAAGTACAAAGATGGAAGATGGATGCAAGTAGGTGTTCCACCTAGCAACAATGAATATCAGCTATCTAAATGTTTTTTTTACTATAATTATAGTTTCTAGTTTTTAAAATTTATTTATTTTTTTATATTCATGATCTCCATGCTAGAGATTACATATCTTTAAAAAGTAAGTCTTAAAATCCATCTCAAAAATAGATTTATTAATAAGCTCGCATTTCTACATATGCGGGCTTGGCCACATAGAAACCGGGTCCATTCTTTTTGATATCTCATATAATGGGGGAGAGGATGGAAACGAGCCGGGTTGGGTCGAGTTTGGGCCCAAAAAGTTTATGGGACCCGAACCCGAAGTTATCATACCCATACCCAAACCTAACTAGACCTGGACCCAAGCAATAAATATATATATTTAAATAAATATATATGCATTATTTAAATAGTATAACTAAATATATATTTATATTTATATAAGAACACATTAAATATTTTGTATATTAAATATTATTTAAATAAATAACATTGTTCTGGCCAATCTGGGGTTAGGTCCACATGGCCCTGGACTTGAATAATGTTTGGATCTAGGACCCGAACCCGACCCTACCCGGACCCAAGTCAAGCCCGGTCATCAAGTACAAGTTCAGGTTCAATCCATTGCTACCCCGGGAGGAGAAGGGTTTGGGGAAGGGTTTAAAAAAAGTTGGGTCGGATTGGAATCAACCCATTGGACTGCAAAACTGTAATAGTATTTTGATTCCCTTATTATATTGGGAATCAGTCAGAAGGAGAATTTGTAATTCCTTTCAGACCACCAAAAATGAATTGTTTGCAGCTATTTTTTGAACTATTTTATTTCTTTTTTTTTGCTTTTTTAGTTCAATAATGGACTCCAATAATTGAAATGGAGCTACAAGAAGCTTTAGGTCGATAAAAATTTTTGTCTATCAAGCTTTTCATCAAATTTCTTTCTGAAAAATGCATGTGTTTTAACTGTGTTGAGAAATCCATCATTCATGGAGTTTCAATTTTTTAGAACCAGTCTTTGTAATTTGGTTCTAAATGTAGATAATTTATGTTGGGTTCACCCATTTAGATCCCTCTCGTATGAATGCGGATATGCACTGTGGAACCACGATATATAGGACACAAATATGCTACAGTCAATGTGTTTGTATATGAGTGGGGAAGCATGCAATAAAACATATAAAAGCTATAAATATTATTGGTAACGGATTTACGTAGTTCACCTTTTTAGGTTACGTCCACGGGATAAATAGACAAATCCATTATTAACTCAAGGTTATAATAGTCTTTCAAGAAACCAACTTTATTGGGATCATCGATTTCATCTAAAAACTTCTCTATATAAGATTTCTCTCTCTGATCTCGGAGACTTTTTTTTCTTGTTAGAAACTTCTCTATCTAAAAGAAAATATTCTTTTTTTCTCTTCTTCTTTTTCCCTTCTCTCTATCTATTTTCTCTCTCAACAAAGAAAAAACTTGAGAAGATGATCACTGGCTCTCTTTCATCTTCTTCTTCTCTTTAAGAAGAAAAATAACTCTCTTTCTTCTTTTTCTCTCTTCATAGAAATATAATTTTTTATCTTCTTCTTCTCACTTCAGATAAATATAACTTTCTCTCTCATCTTCTTCTCCTCTGCGAAAGAAAGCTTCATGTATCTCTAATACACCATGAAGAGTCCGCCCAACTATTGGCCTAAGAGAGGTGTACACCCAAAATGGCCTAAGAGAGGCGGCTTTAGTTAAACAAAGCAAAAGCTAATGTAGCCTCCCACGTGATTTCTATTTGTATGGACAAAAGGGGATAACAATCATATTTGGAAGGATATCTCATAACTTCCTAAAAAGAAGGTCCATCTCTATCTCCCTTTTTGGAAAGAGATAAGAGGAATATCTTTTCATACCAAAAGCTATCATGTAAAATCCTATGTTTATGGAAAGAAAACATAGTCAACAAGTCACCCTTTTCATATTTCCAAACTGCCTTTATCAAAAAGAGCAATTTTATTAGTGTCACTCCTTCATGAGATGGGATACCCAATAATCTCCCCCTTCAATCTCAAGAGGGAGGTCTCCCTTCGTAAATCAACCAGGTACTCAAATAGCACTCACGCCAACCATGTTTCTTCATGACTATTCCTTATCTTTGGCCAATATCTTCGACATCATATCCGACATGCTCTTGTCGACATGGATTTTCCCTAGCTGCACCAGTTTCTCACCCTTCTACAGCTTAAATTACTATACAGTAACTCCCCATGTAAAAGTAATCGAGTATCCTGAGATCGATTTTTTAGAGTTTGGTACTCTCACGATGTCTTCATCTATGTACCAATATTATACAAGTTTTCCTCCCCTAAAGCACAAGCACATTTTGGATATTCCTCTGAGATATTTGAATATCAAAATGACTATTGTCTAGTTTTTCTTGCTAATATTAATGATATTTGAATATGCTCACGATGTCATTGTCAGCCCAAAGAGTCACTGGCAGTTAAAGTGATTCACTATTAGTCAAAGTGGTGACTGACGGACCATTGGTCAAAACCTTATCTACACAGTGGCGATTCATTATTGGTCAAAGTGAAGATTAATGGTTTATTGGTCAATACCTTCTTTGCACAGTGGCAATTCATTGTTGGTCAAGGTAGTGACTAATGGTTTGTCGATCAATACTTTTTTTGTAAAGTGAGTACTCACCGACAATATCTAACTGAGCTCACCACGCATCTACTGCATGTGCTTCCTACAGCCAACCCATAGGGAACTTTCTGAGTTTCTTCTTTATTCCTCTTGGTTGAAGGGATCTCTGGGCACATGAACTCTCGCGCCTTCTTGCCTTTCGACAACTTTACCATGTCAAGGATGTAATTCTTATGCAATGATATATCTCATTTTACGTAGTTTTAACCCACAAGCTTGTGTGTTTAACCCACAAGCTTGTGCGTTTGTCGAAGGGTTTATGTCCCCTATATGACCTTCTCAGTTCAATTGTATGTGACACTTCTTAACTTGTACTCACCCTGCTCCTCATCACTTGGAACTGACATGTCAACTCTTTGGACCCATCTTCTTATTTCACTTCTCTCCCGTCTTCATTTACTACGGTGGAAGAACTATGACCGGTTCTGAACCATTGAAGATTTGTGGCTTTGCTGCCTTCTGCACGTCTTCAATAGTAAGGTCTTTTTGAAAGACCACACTCATACCTCTAATTCCTGTACTCAAGATCTGACAGCCTACAGTTAAACTTTTCATTTGAGTACCCTTAGAAGATGCATTGGAGTGTTTTCTCATTCAACTTGGATCCTTGTTCCTTGGCACGTGCACCAATACCTCGAACACCATAAAATATGAATAAGAGATATTATTTCTGGTCTAACCTCTCTCTAGGATCTGACCATCCAGAGGAAACAATGAGATCGATATTAGGTAGCATGTTGTGAGGACTGCTTCACCCCAGTACAACTTGGTGGTGGATAATATGATCCTAACTTTGAGACACTTTGGCAGTTTGCGTGTCTCCCTTTTCACCTTGCGTGGAAATCCTGAAAGATCTCAAACACTTGATCTTTTGATTTCACCCATAACTTTCATGAAGCATCATCGATGAAGGTGACGAGGTATGATGCGCCACCATATGACTTGTAATCCATGGGGCTGCACACATTTGAATTCACTAGATCCATGATTTTCTTAGAGCCCGTACTAGAGAAAGAGGCTCTATGTTGTTTCCCTAGCAAATAGTGATAACATGGGGTTAGAAATGCATGCATCTCCCTTAACCCACAATTTTTGGAGTAACATCTGATGCTTTGGTATCCACAACCTAATCCGAGTGGCATGATGCAATATTCATGCACCATTCACCACAATTTCTGTCTACATCATCATCTGTGGTCATTACAGTGGTGTCCCTGTCATCATCTATGGCATTGTCCTCATACCGCTCATTATTGAGTTTTCGGCAATCTTTTTTGATGTGTCCTTCCTTGCCGTAATGAAAACATTGGATCCCCTTTTTCGTCTTCGATTGATTTTGGTCTCTATTCTTGGACCTTCCTCGATTTATGACAAGGGCTTGCTAGTTCGATGTGTCAGAAGCTTTTTTTCTCACCTTTTCATTGAACAGGCTGCTAGTGACCTGACTCGTGGTCACTATCCCATCCGTTGTTGAGTTATTCACAGAGATTACCAGAGTCTCCTAACTGTCCGGCAATTAACCGAGCAAAAATAGAGCATGTAGCTCATCTTCCAGGAGCAACTTCATATTGCGAGTTAGTTAACCATTCTTTGCGCCTCATTCAGGTGTTCTGCAACAGATTCCATGTCCCCGAACTTCATGTTCATTAACTTTCAGATCAAGAATACCTTATTTTCGGTGGTCTTCCTCTCGTACAAGTCATGTAGCTTATCCCATAATGACTTTGAGGATGTCTCCATCGACACATAGTGGAGCACATTTTCTTTCAACTATTGCCAGATAGTTCCAAGAGTCTTTTGGTTAAGTCTATTTCACTCATCATTTGTCATACATTTGGGCTTGTGTTCTACCCATTCAATGGGTACGTACAAGTCCTGACAATATAGTATATCTTCCATCTTTGGCTTCCAGATGATCCAGTTATTCCCATTGAGCAATATAATTCTGCTTTCAGTACTGGAATCCATCTATCCACACATATTGTCTATCCCGTGCGTTAGGGTTAGCTATCGACCATAAGTTACAGTTAAGTGCCGCCTGATCGTTATTGCCACCCAATCGTTATTGCCACCCGATCGTTACTTCCGCCCAATCGTTATTGCCGCCTGATCGTTACTGGCGCCCGATCATTAACTATCGCCCCGATCGCTACTGCCTTACGATCGTTGTGTTGCCCGATCGTTACTGCCGCTCGATCACTTGTGCTACCTAATCGCTACTGCCACCCAATCGTTGTGTCGTCCAATCGTTACTAGCACCTGATTGTTACTGCCACTCGATCATTAGTCAAGCCTTTGCAGAAATTTTCACAAAATTTCAGCAGAGCTTCCGCATGAGGGTTTGAATCCCAAAAAAATCCCCAAAGCCCAATTAATCGAAAGTCAAGTCGGGGCAAATCTTGGTGCAATGACTAAGATTAAAGGAGCGGGATTGTTTTCTTCCTTATCCATCCTACGACTGCTAGGTTCACTATACCAAAAAACAGTGATAAGGAGGACCAAGCAATGAGGGAAGCCGCATTCTGATACTACTTGTTGGGGTCACCCACTTAAAGCCCTCTCGCACGAATGTGAATATGTATTGCGGAACTATGATATATAGGACACAAATATGTCAAAGTCGATATGTGTGTGTATGATTGAAAAAATATGCAATAAAACATATAAAAAAATAAATTTTACTAGCACCAAATTTACGTGGTTCAGCTTTTCAGGCTACGTCAAGGGGAGAAAGAGACAAATCAACTATTAACTCAATATTACAATAGTCTTCCAAGAAACCAACTTTATTGGGATCACCAATTTCATCTAATGACTTCTCTCTTTAGGATTTCCCTATCTGACCTCAGAGACTTATTTTCTTTTTAGAGGCTTTCTCTCTTTAAAAGAAAATGTTCTCTATTTCTTTTATTTTTCTTCCCTTATCTCTCTTTCCTCTCTCAACAAAAAAAATGCTTAAGAAGATGATCATTGATGCTCTTTTATCTTCTTCTTCTCTCTAAGAAGAACGATAACTCTTTCTCTCTCAATCTTCTCTCTTGGGAGAAAGATAATTCTCTCTCTTCTTATTCTCTCTTCAGATAATGATAATTTTCTCTCTCTTATTCTTCTTCTCTTCTGTAAAAGAAGACTTTGTGTATCTCTGATACACCAAGAAGTGTCCGCCCAAGTATTGGCCTAAGAGATGTGTACGGCCAAAATGACCTAAGAGATGTGGCTTTGGTTAAACCAACCAAGAGCTCCCATAGTCTCTCATGTGGTTTCTATTTTTATTTGGAAAGATATTCTATAACCTCCTAAAAAGGTCCATCTCTATCTCCCTTTTTGGAAAGAGATAAGAATAATATCTTTCCATACCAAAAACCGTCACCTCATATCCTATTTTTACGGAAAGAAGACTTAGTCAATAAATCACATTTTTTTCATATTCCCTAACTGCCCTTTTTAAAAAAACAATTTCATTGGTGTCTCTCCCTCATGGGATGCGACCATAGTTAGCAAGTCACCGATTAGTAGCAACTTTTCAAAAAAGTTGTGCTTTTTTGAAAAATGATTTAATCCGTGACTTTTTCAATAGATCGGTAAAAAAAAGCAATCTTTTCAGAAAAAAGTTTAAAACGCGACTTTTTCAAAATTTGAAAAAAATCGTTTCAAAAAATCTTTCCTTATTTTTTGGAAAGTTCAATATCTTTTCCTGTTTTATGAAATTTTTATTTCTATTCTCCTGAAACTTTCTATGGTTCTCCGCTATGGATATGGTGCATACTTTTTCTAGTGGATATGGGTAGACCATAGTTAGCAAGTATAGGTAGACAATTTCTCTCTAGAAAGATAAAAATTGAAGTCACCTACCCAATACTTATCTTGACGAATATAATAGATAATCATCTTATGATTCAGAGATATATCACATTGAATATTTGAAATTTATATTTATAGGGAGGTCATTTTTATACTAAATGATATATATAGAGCAAAAGCATTACTCCTCACTACTATTAAATTTTTTCTATACCAAGTGATATATATATTTAGAGTTTTAAAAATTCTAATATTTTAAATATATCTGATTTTTTTATTCTGATTTTTTAAGCCTATTCCGATATATTCGCAATCTCTTTACATGAAGTATTTTTGCCGATCCATATTTTTTACCCGATTTTTTTATCTGACTTTTAAAATAAAAAAAATTAGTTTCTAATTTCATGATGAGCCGATTTATTGATAATCCCCGACTTGGTAACTATGGATGGGACGCCCATAATCTCCTACAAGAAGCTTGTTTCAATTCGTGTGATTAAACAACGGATTTGTGCCGATTTTGGCCAAAAATTTGTGGGCTCTCATGCATCAGTTTTTATGGAATCTCGAAATCCATCAAAGACGAAAGAGGGTTTTTTTGAAAATTGAAGTTGGTATTTGGATCTTTGATCACTTAGATCTCTTCTTCGACAGGTAGATATATATATATATATATATATATATATATTTAATTTTTTTTTTTTTGTGCTTTTTATGTTTCTTGTTCGAGTTTTCTGTTTTTAGTTTCTTGCTTGAGATTTTTATATATTTAATCTTTCTGAAATCCTCCTAGACATGAATTTTTTCGTATTTTTTTAACCAAATTTGGTGAAATTCGGTTCAAATTAATCATATTGACTCAATATACAACTCTATTTGTTCAATTTGTTTGATCTATAGCTATTTCTTGCTTGAGATTTTTATATATTTAATCTTTCTGAAATCCTCCTAGACATGAATTTTTTCGTATTTTTTTAACCAAATTTGGTGAAATTCGGTTCAAATTAATCATATTGACTCAATATACAACTCTATTTGTTCAATTTGTTTGATCTATAGCTAGGTTTTAGGGTTTCCTACTACATGCTATTTTATTGAAAAATTATTAATAAATTACTTATTTTTTCTTAGGGGTTTTGATGCATATGCTATTATGAAGGATCAATGCTAATAATCAGTTTTTTCAATTTTTTATAATTATCTTTATTTTTATGGTTGGTTTTTACTTCTCAAAAAATTTAGTATTTTTTACAAAGAGTTTTTTTTTTTTCAAGTTATAAAATGAAATTTTGTTTGGGAGTTTTTTTTGAAAGGTTTATCTTATTTTTTTTATAAATTCTTCAAATTTATATTTATTTTTTTATTTTATTTTATACTTTATTACAAAAGAGTGTAAGTGTATAATTCATTTTTTAAAAAGACTTATAGCTATAAAATTTATTAATTTCTCTAAACTGTCAATTTATTATATTTAATAAATATTTTTGAATCTATGTTCCTTAAAATAATTTGATATGAGATTGCAATTTACATTTATTCAATAATTAAAATGTTAGTTTGCATTATAAGGTTTCTTTTATATCCATGATGTATGGTTTAACGTTTCTACAGCCTTCTATACTTCATTTTGTTCATAAATTGAAACATTTCAACGATGGGTAACAACATCATGAAGAAGAAGAACGATGCTGTCTTTAATTTTGGTATAAGTTATATTTTAGTAGTTCTATGATTCATTTTTGAATCATGTATTCATGATAATTGTATTTTAATAGTTGTATTAGTGAATTTCTGCAAAACACCGAAAGTACATAATGCACCACTTTTATTTTATTAGGAAACTCAAAATAATGATATGTGTTAGGTTATTTAGTGATTTTCTGTAATTTTTTTAAGGCTAGATGCACCGATTCTCCGATACAAACGGTCCATCCAAATTGGGTTTTTGAATGGGCGATCCAGCCCCCGATCCATTTTTTAAATATGGGCTTAGGATAAGATCAAGGTGGAGGCACGTGCAAACGTCACATGACTACGGGTGGCATGGTGCGAACCTTAAAATTAGGGCATGAGGCGTAAGATGTGGCTTGAGAGCCGGGCCAAGGGAGGCCCATCATGGCCTGAGATTAGGGTCAGGCTGGGCCGCGACAGAGCGGCCCGCTACCCGGTGCTCTTTTTCTTTAACTTGATTTTATTTTTTAAAATTACATCTAGCCGTTCCCCCACCCAAACTAGGGTCGGACCTGGTCCTGAGCCTCCTTGGCCATAGTCCGAGCTTGGACGGGCTTTGGTTGCCCCTGTGGAAAACAGGGCAAGGTTGGTCCAACCTGTTGCCAGCCATAAACATGACATACATATGTCAACTTAAAAACTTAAAAAAAGACTTAAAAACTTAAAAACTTAAAAAAAGAAGGAGAAAGAAGTAAATTTGAGTCGGTGGAACATGTTTGATAAGATCAAATCATATCATTTTTTTAATAACCATGTAATATCTAAATCCCCAATAATTTAGCTCTGAGTTGAAATTTCCAGGATACTTAAATTAGGCAGCATTCCATTTCTCCGACTAACTTGATGGGATGTAATTTTCTATCCCTAAAAAAAAAGGTCTCTTCGTGAATCGCCTGCAAATCCTTTAAAACAGGCAAGCCTTTATATTCATATTTAACAAAATTTTAATATTCAAATTCTGTTTTGTCAAAGAGCCCCTTAATCTTATAGCAAGATGAGGCGGTCCTACAACAACTATACTTGTTAGTTTGACATTAGGGCAAATTACAAGGAAATAGCACCCTCAACCCCAACAGAATAGTCATCACAAGAGACTCCCAACATTAAGGATGAGACCTATAGGGCACTAATTGGTTTCTCTAAAGAGCCCTACACGGTAGATTGAGAAAGACCTAGCATAAAAACGTGGATAATAAGAAATGAAATAAAAATTGCAACCCCCCTGCCCCATAATAGTGGTCCCGGACAAACCCTTAGGTTCATCGAAAACCGGAGGAGGCCTTCCGAAATTTTATTCATAGGACTCCAAATTTTATTCTTTTGATGTCTGCCCCTCTATACATTTTTGCCCAGATGATTTAAAAATATACCCTTATTCTGAATTTATTTGAAAATAAATAAATAAATCTTCTATTTCCTTTTTAATAATTTGGAATCATTCTTTTAAATAAATTTAGAAATAAATAGAGAACTTTTTTTAAAAAAATAAATAGAAAATAGAATGTTTAGATGCAATAGAAAATTACAAAATGGTGAATTTTCCACCTATACTATGTTGGAAATGTCAAGACATGGAGGTGAATTTCCCACCTTCCCTATGTAGAAAATGTCAAATGGGGGGCAATCTGATGCGAACCAGGGAGAGAGAATGAAAGAGCAAAAAAAAAAAAAGAGAAAAAAAAAATGGTTTCCATTCTCACCACTAACACCACCTCATTAATACCTTCAAAAAGTTAACTCCTAATCTACTTGAAAAAATGGCTAGAGACCTGTTTTCCACATTGAATTACCCAAAAAATAAAATAAAATAAAATCAAAAGATCAAAATTATTCACTCTGCCCATGCTCACATGCACCACCTCATATGTTAAGGA
Source organism: Amborella trichopoda (assembly GCF_000471905.2). Next base: position 6,033,534 of record NW_006495273.1, on the reverse strand, counting down.
GAGCGTATCCCTTTACAGGTTAATTATAGAAGGTGTACTTTATAACCAGCGTATATGGAAAGGTAGGGGCAGTATCCTATGTTTTATGGTAATTGTGGTTATAGTATGGGAGTCTTTGATTTATTTCTATTCTTGTAATATGTAGGCAGTATATTCATATTGATGGGGGCAAACATTCTATGCTTCCCCTACAACATAAAACTTATATGGTTCCCCTTATCCAACCGTCCATTCTGAATAGAGTGTTAAGATTGCCCCAATCACAATGTCACATCTCTATATTATTTTATTTTTAATTTTTTTTACAAACTATTTTGACACCAAATGTTGTATATCCAATCCTCTATTAAACTCGCATAATTGAAAAATATATAAAAAAAAATTCAATAAAATAAAATAACCAAAATACCCTTGAAAGTTTCAAGGGATATTTTGGTCATTATATTTTATCGAAAATTTATTTTTAATATTTTTAATATGTGCGCCCCAATGAGAAGATGACACGTACCAAATTTTATATTCATACAATTTATATAAAAAAAACTAAAAATAAAATTATTTGATATGTCGGATTTAAGATCAAATAGTGAGTGGCTCTCTTGATCAAAATTGGATGGCTGGATGATAGGAGAAGCATATATCTTTGTAGGGGACGTATGAAAACCTTCTCTTATTGATTGATGGACACTGAGGGGTTGTTTGGATACCTCGAAATATATTGTCTGTGAAATACATTACTGGCGTAATACATTATGGATTGTCACTGTTTGGGTAGTATTTAAATGCAACTTAGGAAATACATTATTATTGTTTAACTATGTCCAGAAGAAATATGGGAAATGTATTACCAATATTTTTTTTTGCTTTTTTGACTTTATACCCAAAACATAGTTGAACGTACAATCCCTATTAGTATGTAGCTTAAACTTTATAATTGCATCAGGCACAAGAATTAGCCACACCTTTTGTATGTCTTTGCATCTTGACTTGGAATCACATGTTTTCAAGATGTCAACACTTTGGAATAACATACTTTTATTATGATAAGCCATCATATTTTTTATGTTTTCTTTCCTTGTGCTAAAGCCTTTCGATCATCTCTCTCCATAAAACTTTCATGGCAAATTCAAGATCATCTCTCTCCATAAAACTTCCTTGGCAAATTCAAAAGAAAAAAAAGTTTGGAAAAATTTGGCTACTAACCTAAAAGGCTTTATGACTAAATGATGTATTGGTGGAGAAATTATGTTGGGGCATTGGAGGAGATTAAAGAGGTAAATTAATTTTCTTTTAAAAAAAATTCAAGCACACTTATTTGACTATCGAGTGAACTCAAGTATTTTGAATTTATCAACAAACAATAGTAGCAAAAAAAAATAAAGCCAAAAAAAATAAACAGACTAATTTTAAGAAAGTATCCAAATCCATTAATTTTTTTGGAACAATACTATAGCTGTGGTGAATAACTCAAAAAACAAATTTTTTAAATCTGAAAATAAACGATAACTACAACAGTGGTGCATAACCGAAAAATAAATCTTGGATATCTGGAACTAGGCTATCGGGTTTTAGCTGCTAGTTGAAGATGGGTTCGCTGTGTAATTTTTCGGGTTTCAGATGCTAGTTAAAGAAGATGGAGCTTGGAGTTACCGGGTTTTAGCTGCTAGTTGAAGAAGATGGGCTACCTGATTTTTCAGTTTTTAGCTGCTAGTTGAAGATGGAGAAGATGGAATTGGTGTGTAATTTTTGAGGTAGTTGAAGAAGAAGATGGAGTTGCTGTGTGATTTTTGAGGTAGTTGAAGAAGATGAGCGGCTGTATGATTTTTGAGGTAAGGGAGCTATTGGTTACAGAAAATAGGTTTGTTGTGAGTTGAAAAAGAAGATGGAGTTGCTGTGTGATTTTTGAGGTAGTTGAAGAAGATGAGATGCTGTATGATTTTTTAGGTAAGGGAGCTATTGGTTGCAAAAAATATGGTTGTTGTGGGTTTTAGTTTCTGGTTGGAGGAAATAAGGTTGTTGTGGGTTTTAGCTTCTAGTTGGAGGAGCTGCTGTGATTTTGGAGGTAAGGGAGCTATTGGTTACAGAAGATAGGACTATCGCGTTTTAGTCGGTAGTTGGAAGATTTTTATTTTTATTTATTTATTTAATTTTTATTTTTATTTTTGTGATTTATTAGGAGATGAATCACAAGATCTGTGGGTAACTAGCGAGCCAAAAAGATTTAGTCTGATAGATTTATGTAATAGATTTTCTGAATTTTAGGGAAATTTTGTTTTCCATTGCTTGATAGATTTCTGTAATAGATTTTCTGAATTTTAATGAAATCTTTGATAATCTTCTTTCATTTCCTTCCTATATGAAAATGTTATATTTTCGTGTAATCTATTTTCATGTAATAGATTTTCAGGTTACCAAATGGCCTCTGTCAAGGTTCCCAAACATCCCAGGAGAGTTCTCTTGGACACAGAGTTCTCTTCAGAGAAACCTACTACTCTTCACAATATATACTCAAACTTTCTAGTCTAAGGATCCTCTAAACACCCGAAACTAAGTTCCCATACGTAAGAAAATCCAAAATCATCTAAAACCTCTCAAAGCATGTATATGGAAGTTTTCTAGGAACAAGTATGCAAATGATTATTCTTAACCAATAGATTATTAAGCAGTTCGTAATATTGTATGAAGCTCAAGCCATTATATTAGTACATTTCCTTTAAGAGACCTTAAAAGAACTGGAAGTACCAGTGAAATATTCAAGAGAAGAGGCTGTTAGGCTCTTTGCAGACCCAAAATGCCTCAACCTATAAACTCCAAGAGCAGCTGTTTGAGGTATTTCCCATTGAATAGTGGCTAAACCAGAGTCAGTAGTATTTTCCAGACTCCACTTGAAAATTAATGAAAAATCATCATCATCATATGCTGGAACCCATGTTTTCTGATCACTACTGAGCATTTCGACAGCGGCAAAAGTGCCTTCTGTTAAAAGATCATTTCTTGGGTTGCCGCTCCAAAAGGTTGCGCTCACAATTTGGCCTCTCTTAACGTTATCAGAACCGACGTCTTTCTTTACATCACCAAAGTTAACATTTGACGGTTTCCTGTCACCTGTTGGTGGTTTCACAAGGATTAGTTCGACTGAAGATAGATCCGGAGGTGATGGCCCTTCATTTCCTATATTTTCTCCTATTGCCATTGATGCGGCAAGCTTGTTGAATTCTTGGATGTATGCAGACAACGTATGAGGGCCAAATAGAGTGGAAGCAGCCTGTGAAATTCAGATTATCATTAACGTAGACAATAATCAGCATTTCATATTTCTTACTGTTACTGGGCACTGTAAAAATTATGCTTGGGTTTGAGCAGTTAGTATAGTTGTTGAATACTACATCCCTAGTCAATATCATACTGTTACTGGAACCCATTTCTTTTGAATTCTAATCCCTACATCGTTGTTTAATGCTGCATCCCAAAGTTTTTTTTTTTTCACACAAGACCCCAAAAATTTTATTTCCACAAAGTTTAAAAAAGACCATTGTAAAACAAAAAAAATAAACTTTGTTGAGTGGGAATGTCATGCATTAGGGGTATATTCAGAATTTTCTTTATGAGGATCTTTTTGAAAATTTGTAGTTCCAGTTTTAAAGATAATATGTATGCTTGTTTAAGTTTACAAATATGTGAGGGTCTCTCCTTTTTTTTTTTTTTTTTTTGAGAATGTTGCCTAGATGGATTGGCTCTCAGAAAGGTATGTGGCCGCTGTTGGAGTGCGCTCCATTGATTTCAACTTCTCTTTTATTCATTCATTTATCTTGGCTTGCTTCTAATACTATGTCAATTGAAACCCCTAAATATCACTCACAGGATCAACTATTCCATGGACAAAGAAGTGAAAAAAAAAAAAAATCGCACCCAGGAAAAATAAGCTATCCCATGCCAAAAATAAATAACCCAATGAAGATATCTTAAATATATCTCAGCCACTAAGTTTAATATTATAGGTTGAAATTCTTTTGCTATTCCTTTTACTCTTTACTAAGATAAATTCACTCTGCTGATCTTCAATAAGCTTAGGCTGAAATCAATAGTATAATGGCCACTATTCTTTTGTAAGGAATTGAAAAATATGATTTGTAATTGTGAAATGATACACATACACACACGCACACTCATACACACTCACAATATACCTCATATCTTTGTTGTTGATATTCTTCAAATGTGGTAATATATTGCGAATAGGTGTTCGCGAGTCCTGCAATGAGAACATGGGTATTTTCATCGAATTCTCCTTTTCCTTGGTTTACCAGCGTATCCTTGACGGCTTCTCTTATTCTCCTGCCCGCCATTGTTGTAAGTTCTGTGAAATATAAAATCCTCATGAACTCATAATTTTTTAGTTAACTAGGTCATTAGTATTTGAAAAAATGAAGTTAAATGGCATGAAAAAGCATGGCTGGATTCTTTGTTCAAGTGATTTCAAGGATACCTAAGGATCTTTCGTATTGGATAAGATATTTTAGAGGATATTTAAGTTGGAATGAACAATTCAGAAGTGCTAGGTATAAATTCCGCTTGAAGTTGGTTTAATAAATATTTTCATCAATGTTTTGTTGGCCCTTGAATGAGTCGATCTTTTAGTGTTAGTTTGTTTATTTTGTAATGTCAAAAGATTTCTCGCTTCAGCAGGAGTTTACTATTGATTTACTCCCTCGGGCAACTGGTAAAAAACAACAAAACATTCTGAAATAAACTCTCTATGTAGTAGAAAAAACTAATGCCTCTAGATTGATTAGATCTAAGAGTGACAAAACTCAAAATTCAATTTTTTTTCTTTTAAAAATAATCATATGGCAAGTCTTATGTGGTTCCCAAAATTTTAGATAAAACACATATTCTTAAATTGGTGTTTTGGGCAAGGGAGCATATACATAGTATGCTCCTGCAGAAGCATAATATACATGCTTGTAATGTAATTGTTTGAGAACACAAGTGGTTAGTGGTCAAAAAAACGTCTTGGGGTTTTATTGTGAACTTTATATGAATAGTGACATACAGTAAGTAGCTTTTCTTTGGTATAATCATGGCCGTTGATTGTTTAAAACATTAAAAGTGGTAGTACACCTAAGACTTTCTATGCGGGAAAACTTAATGTTTAAGGAATATCTAGTGTATTTTACTTATGTGAAAGGCTGGGACTTTTCAAGAATTCATATAAGCATGTCTGAATGCATGTATGCCTCACAGGTGTGTATGCTAAAAGGGCAAAAGCCCATTCATAGCTTGGCTCATTATAAATAGTTCCAATAGAAACAATCAGCACAATTTTGTTTGGAAACATCCGATAAAATTGGAATGACATGGAGAAGAATAGTATACAGGTCAGGCCAGCCCTGTACCCTATAGGGCTGGCCCGAACCTGGCTAGGACTGAATCGTGCCGAAGAGGCCCTGGCTTTGGCCCTGTCTAGGCCTAGCCAAAAAACATATGGAGTAAGAAGATAGAAACGGGGAAAAAGGGTTGGGCCTAGCCATCTCTTTCGTGGTTGTAGCCCAGCCTGGCTCTTGGGCCACAAAATAGGTCACATATTTTGTGGCCCAGGCCTAGTTTTTAAGAGCTAGGCCGAGCTAGGTCATCTGGCCAATGGCTAGCTAAGGATGACACACATAAAATAGTTTAAAAAAAAGAAAGAAAGAAAGGGGATAAAAACAATTATCACAATAGACCTTTGACTCTCATTGTGCTCACGACACTAAATAAATATGCGCACTATAGTTTACCTCCGGGCACTGCCAGTATGACAAGTTGACCTATCCTTAAGATCTGGATGGGAAGAATTGCTGGCTGCAAATTAAAATCAATCAGAACAACGCATTCATTGTAGTTATGAACTTTAATTAAGAAATTTTCATCAAAATTTGATATATGAAACAATTTCAAGTATACCGCCCATTGATAAGGTTCGAACATTTCTCCAACATCAAGGAGAATGGCCTTGGGCTTGTGGCAATCAATCTGACTTTGGCTTGGTTTATGCAATGAATCCCGTGTCCTCCTCCATTTTTCACTGATCTAAAACAACCCAATACATGCTCATTATCAATACATTGTGCACTTCTGATTGCAAGATGATGAAATATAAATATGTTTCTATAGCAGTAATTAGAATCACTGTTTCAAAAAGCGGACCGCCCAATGCCTGGGCGGCCACCTAGGCGGATATCCCTGGGTAGACCCCCAACTGCCTAAGTGCCGCCTAACGCTTTTTGAAACACTTTAGAATTGAACGACTAAGAGAGAAATGTCTCCATAGAAAATGACCTTTGTATCTCCTTGTTGAAATCCTTCTATTCCACCGCCATCTGTGGTACCAGCAGCAAAGCCAGGCCCCAATGCAGCTGGGCATGTATTCACGACCTCTTGACTCTCCAATTCCACAGCAATATTTGTAAAATTGACATAGACATGGCGATAATCTACTTTTCCTGATATTTGGTCCTTTGCTGTAGTGAAAAGATCAACTGCTTTTTGGAATTGCCTCTCTCCTATGATTTTAGTGCTCGATATTTCATCTGGGTAACTATCTTTCCCAAACCCAAAAAAAAAAAAGAAAAAGAAGAAGAAAAAGTCACTTCATTAATGTGCCTAACATTAGTGGGTATTGGATCCTTTGTATTTGTGAAATAATTAAATACCTACATTCATTTTATAATTCTCTGTTTCTTAGTCTAATTCTAAAAGTACATATTCTCCTACATGCAACAATGAACAAAGTGCAGGACTTGGCATTTAATCAATCACCAATCAATGTTTCATTATGCCCATTTTGATAGATTGTTGCTGAGGATTTTTATTTTTATTTTTTAAAAAATGTAATAGGTCTTGACATTTCAAGTCCAATCTTATTTCTTATTTCTTCTTTCTTAGTGCTCTTTTCTTCCTTCATCATCTTCTTCAATCAAATTCTTTAATTATTTCTCTTGAATATCTAATCTTTGTTTTCTTTTTTCTATTTCAGTTTTTCTATTTCTTTTAAAATTGATTCTTAGTCCATCCTGTTGTTAATGGTTCTTTTTATACTTTTATTTTCTAATGTCTCTATTTTGTTGGTTTCAATTTTGGTTACCTACTCTGTGTCAACTTCAGCTTTTGTGTTTTTGTGTCTTGTAGAATGCTTGTTTTCCACCTCCTTCAAGGACAATGATTTCATCCATCCTACTACTTCTTATATTCTGTAATTCTTTTGTAGGATGTGAATGATTAGAGTATATAAGCAGCCATAGATTTTACATGGAACATTTTTCTTTTATTTAGGTAAGAAAAGAGAGGCACACTATCAAACCAAAGAATAAAAAATGGCAAAATATAGTATGTGTTTATGTAGCTATTGGTCAAAATACATCTTCCGTGACTTAGTGACTACTGTCAAGGAACAAGAAGCAATAGAACACACTATTGTGGTAGCTAAAACAATGGATTCACCTGCTACATTACCATACCTCGCCGGTCTTGGCTAAATATTTTATGTAGCGTGAATGACATACTTAAATAATTCATGATGATCCCTCTAAACAAGCACAAGCTTATCATCAAATGTCTCTTCTATTAAAAAAAGAAGCCTGGACACAAAGCTTATCCAGGAAATGTTTTTTATTTGCAGATTTTATTAGTGTTTGTGCATGTATGCATGTAATAAATTTGAAGGTATATGCATGCCTAGGTATGTACATTCATACTAGCACTTAGAAAGGTTTTCTAAGTGTACATGTATGAAATAATATTTAAAGGGATGTTCATGCATATTAGTATCTACAACACTAGACACTAGTGGATGTTTTACAGTTTTACCATCTATTCTCTATGGATCCTATCAGTTGGGATTGCAATTTTTTGCTCTTGACACTAGTGGATGTTTTACAGTTTTACCATCTATTCTCTATGGATCCTATCAGTTGGGATTGCAATTTTTTGCTCTTAGGGGGAAGAGGAATACCCTGGCCCTCTTCCAACGCAAAGCAGATTGTTTCCATTGCAAGAAGAGTGGTTGAAATCACAAGGCGTGCCAGAGTCAATACAAATTGTTCCTAATACATTAGGGCTCACATCTCCCACATTTGATTGGCAAAATGCTCCCACAAACTTCTGTGATTTTCTCACTCTATATTGTCTACTTGTCTCATTGTTGCATGCCTCCCCTCCTGTTGCCTTTATTGCTGCTATTGACTCATTTGATTCTGTTTCAAACAACAATGAAATTCAAATGAAAGATGGTACAATGAAAAATGTTGATACCTAAGAAATATATGCATAATCTAGGCTTCCCATGATATATGTTTTGCTGGTATTTAGTTGTTGATGGATGGTTGCATTAGAGAATGTATGACCATATGCAACTACACCATATGGCTGGCTCAAGTCCTGCCCTGGCCCTAACTACACCATATGGCTGGCTCAAGTCCTGCCCTGGCTCTGTTAGGGCCGGGTAGGGCCAAAAACAAACAAATAAAAATAAAAAGAAGAAGAGGAAGAAATGGGTCGGGCCAAGCCGGGCCAATCCCGACCACCCTCGGGTCACAATTTTTGGCCCGGGTCCTACTTTCCTAGGGCTGAACCGACCGGCCGGAACATTGCCAGCCCTACAAGAAAGTATTCCAAAATATTTCAAAAACATTCAAAAGGCTCAATTGTTTTTTTTTTGTGTGTCTAGGGGTCCTAACAAAATCCAACTTTCATTTTATCAATGATAAAAAGAAGAAAACTTCACCTGGGTTCGGAGAGGGAGAAGTTGGAGAAGGCCCTTCATGTGTTGTGAACCAGTCCTCAAAGAACCTAGCAGCTGCCCCTTTGTTATCACCACTAATAAGTTTGTTTTCCTTAGTCATGGAGGTCCCATGGGTCGCAAACCATGAGAAAGCACCAAGTGGTGCACCTGTTTTTTGGTCCACCAACTTTAAGAGGGTCATCTCAGGGTCCACATCTTGAGGGTATTTGGCCCTCTCTTGTGCAGGATTGAACAAGTATGCACTAGGACTCCTGTTTATACCCGCATTCTCCACATCTCCTGTGTCAAAATTATGCTTATCAGCATTTCCATTCTTTATTTTGGTGTCTCTTAATTTAATTTTTCTTCATTAATTTGGAGAATATTTATGGTGTATGAGTACTTCCAATTTTTTTTTAATTTGGACTTTTTAATTAGGAAATGTTTGGTGGGTCCCACACTTTCTCAATAACTGCCTGATCCATTGAATGGATAGTGATGATTCTTAGTAACATATATTTCATGGAGTATATGAAACTTAGAAAAGTATATAAAGAGGCTATTTATTTTTTATATATGGAGCACACAAGTGCTCTTGGCCGTCAGATTTTAAATTGGATGGTTGTAAGAGTGTCATTGACTAAGCTCAAACTCCAAAAAAAAATTCTCAAATTTCGTGATACATCTTCAGCCATCCAATTTAACATCTAATGGCTAGAAATACTTGTGACCTTGTAACAAAGATAAATGGTCTCATAGCATGAAATTCCATGGAAATCCAAGAGGTTATTTATGTCCATATTGGCACAAAGATCTAACAACACGTGCTATGCACATAATTATGCATACGCACGGTATGCACATGCGTGTCTAGGTGTTTCCGATATGCAGATCATCGATGGTTCAAACACACAGATGAACCTACATATGCATGGATTTATGTACACTTGCATGTCATATATCCATTTATGGCACAGTGATAAAGAGGTGTGCATACGTGCATGGTCTTGACATACAAGCTAGATGCTTGGAGCGAATGGTAAAAGAAAAGATCAAGGTCACTTTTTAGTTTGAAGGTAGGTTAAAAAAACACATATAATTAGAATGAGTGTCAAAAATTTAGATCTTAAAATTAATATTTAGGTGTGGCACTAATAGGCATTAAGATGAGAGAGAGCAGACTTAGATGGACAGGTCATGTGTAGCGCCGACCCAATACAACACCGGTTAGACCTGTTAGGAGGCGCGAGTTAGTTCAAGTGGAAAGATTGAAAAGGGCAAAGAGTAGGTATAAAAAAACGTGGTTGGAGGTAGTCCAAAAAGATATGGGGACTTTTTGGCTTCACTGAAGATATGACCTTTAATAGAGCAGAATGACAAACTAACAATCATGTAACTGACTCTAATTAATTGGAAAACGGTTATGATGATAGTGATGATAAGCCATGTTACGACCTCACACCATATAAAAAAAAGGATATGGGATTTTAAGTGTCATTTACCTTTGGAAAACGTTTATATAAGGTTGCAATATCATGTTATAAAAGTAAGGTGCATCTCAAAAATCCAGTAGAAAAGTGTCTAAAAATAATGCTTCTTGTAACAAATTACTTAGACCATCTATTTTCAAGATTTTCAAGTATTTATAGACTTACACAGTCAGCATTATTTTTAGAATTTGAAATTTCAATAATTAAGGTTGAACATAAATTTCAAGTTATTCTTTCCACAAAATTTAAAGGTGCACCTATATGATATAAGGTGGGCACCTTATACAAACCTCACCTCACTACTTTTATTATAATTTTCATAAAAATATATAAAAAAACAAGATCCAAATTTTTAAAATATAAAACAAGTGTATATAAAGCACAAAAAAACCATACATGCATGTTTATATTTCATGCAACTGTAGAAATGAATTAAGTACAAAAAATATATATAATGAAACTATTTACCTTTGATACATGACGGTCACAATTAATCTTGACCATTATATTTAAAGGTTTTGATTATAAGTATGTACCTTTGTTGATGAGCAGAGAAGCTGGAGCTAAGGTATTGTGAGCCTGAACTATGCTCTCCTCTATGGCGTTCTCCATTGCATCGAAGCATTGGGGAGAGAAGCCCATTGAGGCCAGCACGTAGAGCAGGTATTGAAGGTAGCCACCTGGCGCGGAGTGGGTGTGGGTCCCGCTAATGGCCACGTTATCTTGTGTGTATACATTACCATATCTATAAACCAAAGCAAAAAGGGGACTTCAACACTTCACATGTTAAGGTTCGAATGCTCTTTATTTCTTTTAAAAAAATTTGTTTTTGTAGATGGTTTCAAATTATTTGGACTATGCCTTCTACACTTTTAAAACACTCAATTAAAATAAATATTTGTGGCTATAAAAAAAAAAAAAAAAAAGACTAAAAAGAGAAAAGCAAACCAATCATAACCCAAGTTAAATTAACAATGAAAAAAAATTAAATTTAGAAATTGTTTATATAACCATGTTCATGATTATTGTGATTAAGATTATTGACTCCTAAAGTTTATCCAAAATTCGTATATAAGATGGAAGAACGGATTTTGGAAGGGGATGCATATAAATAGGTGCAAAGCTCGAGGCACCAAAACCTCACCTTATTATAGAAACCGACATAACATGAAAACCATTGTCTTTGGCTTCTCCACTATCTTTTCTCTATGATACCCACCTTCTCTCTCCAATCTTAAAAATCAAAAGAAAAGGGAAAAGAAAACAAAGCTATAGGAAAGATGTCCCCATATTTTTTGGAAAAGTAGACAGTAATTGTGTTAGCTTTGTTCTAAAATTGTCATAATCATTCTTAGTCATCAGATGTGAAATTGGTGAATAAGGGCATTTTAAGCTTTGTTCCAAAATTGTCATAATCATTTCTAACCATCAGATGTGAAATTGATGACTAAGGGCATTTTATTGACCGCAAGTCAGGCCTAAGAAAATCTGTTTTAGATTTATGTGGCCACCTGATTTCACTTATGATGATTATCTTATCGTTTTGTACCAAAGGTGAACTATCTTATGGAAAATTGTTCCATGCATCGGGGGACGCATTTTGACATTTGCATCCCCCTAGGTATAAAGCATCCATCAGGATGCAAATGGGTGGTCCATCTAAAACCAGTTAAAACTAACTGTCCAAATAATTTTTTTATAAAATTCTTATTTTTAATTTTCAAAATTTATTTATTTGTTCATATTCATCATCACCATGTTAGAGTTTATATGTCCTCAAAAATTGGGTCCAAAAATCCATCTCAAAAAAATATTTTTAAGAGGGGACTCATTTGTACATGGACTCATGGAAACCTTGTCCCTATTATAATATACATACTTATATTTGTTTTAACACTTTACCTTTCATGTCCAAATATATGCAAAGTTTCATGGATTACCTAGTCTTAAGCCTTTCAAGGACTTTAATAGTCACTAACTGGGAGGCCATGCCTGCATCCAAGTTCACAAAGGCAATCCTAGGGCCCTCGAATCCCTGAGCCACAATCAATGTTCGAGCTCTAAGGCGAAAGTGAATCCCCGACGCGACCTGACCCATGTTAGCATACCCCATCATGTTCACATCAGCAGCTGGGCCTGTCATGTCGTAACTACCGACACCAACCAGGTAATCTCCAGTGGCGAGATCTGCCTTCGGCGTAGCACGTGAAGCACCACATATCAGTATGAGTGTTGAGAGCAGAGAGACGAGCAAGAAGAGTTGACATAGTTTTTCTTGGAGAATTTTGGCAGAAATAAAAACCATCTTATTAAGTCCTATATGACAATGCTGCTTTCTAAGGGAAAATAGGAGAGGGGGTGGATTTAAATAGCATGTGGCTCCAGTGACTTAGTTTTGAGTCTTTGATGAAAACTGGTCTCTAAGGCAATGTGACAAAGAGAATGGACATAACTATTGACTTAGTTTTGTGACAATTTTGAAGCTTGCATTTTGTTTGGTTGTTATGGGTGATGGGCTGGACGATGAGAATCTCTTTGTGGGTCGCTCCAAGGCTTCCTTGTGACCCAACTTCTTCAGTGATTCCTGCGGCTTCTTTTGTCATTGATGTTCATCCCCTCTCTTCTTTAGTCTTTGATGTTCATCTGTTTGCTCTTTCTTTAGTCTTTGATGTTCATCTGTTTGCTCTCTCTCTTTGATGCCAAATGGGTCCAAGATTGAGAATAAAACTTAGAATTTCATTGCTAATATAGTACCACTTGTGTTAATCTGAAGTGATGCAAAAATGCATTCGCGTTCAGCCAAAATATGTTTTTTGTTAGTTACTTGTAAAAATATTAAGATTCCACAGGGGAAGAGTGGTTTTGTTGTTAAATGACAATTTTTAAGAGGTTTAGAATAATTTTTTGTTCTTAACGGTGTGGCGACGCAGTGTTGGGTTTCGTTGATGAGATCTATTGCCACACATTTGTTGTTGTAGAAAGAATGTGCTCCGTTGAATCCTTTGTTTTCCATTTTCTTTTGAGTGATTTACGTATAAAATATGAAATGCTCCATTTATATGTGGAAATTATAAAGAAGATAGGTCAATCTACTCGTTTTTTTTTTCCAAAAGTGCCCCCTCATTTAACCTGAGTTTTGATTTTTTTTTAGTGTTTTTTAGTTTTTCAAGTGCCTTACAGCTTGATGAAAAAACTAAAAAAAAAAATTAAAAAGAAAAATCAAAATTCGAGTTGACGCAACTTTGAAAAAAATAAAAAAAGTGGGTTGAGGGACTTTGAAAAAAAGTGGGTTGACGGACTTTGAAAAAAATAAAAAAAGTGGGCTCACCTATAAGCGGAGCATTTTGTATTTTATCTAAAATTTTAAGATCCATACATAAATCACTCTTTTCTTTTCTATGTCATTGGTTTTTGAGCTATTTATGTACGGACCCTAAAAAATAAGGAAAATGTGAAAGGAGAATTGTTTCATGAAGGCTGGACCGTATTTCTACAAAATGCGGTCCTAAGGTATAAAGCATCCATCTTAAAGATGGATGCAAATAGGTGGCCCATCTAAAAAAACTTGAAACTAAAGGTCCAAATGTTTTTTAATAGAATTATTATTATTATTATTATTATTATTATTATTATTATTATTATTATTAATATTATTAATATTATAAATTTATTTATTTTTCATATTCATGATCTCCATGTTAGGGATTATTTGTCCTCGCAAATTAAGTCCAAAATCCATTTCAAAAAATAGATTTTTAAGAGGCAACTCATTTTTACATTGATTCATAGATACCGTGTCCAATACGAAATGCTCCTCTTATAGACGAAAATTACAAAAGAGGTTGGTCGATATTTTTTTTTTCTAAAATTACCCCTCGGTTGAAGGATGGCATCCTGAGATCGAATTTGAATTTTTTTTGTTTAGTTTTCTTTAATAGGGCAATGCCCCAAGTTTTAGGGGCAGTTCCCCAAGTTTTAGGGGCAGTGGCCATGCAATCCAAGGTTAGAATGCTTGGACCGATCATTCTATTTTTAGAAAAAAAAAACAACGGTCAGAGGACAGGCTCCTGGACTGAGCGGAGCTGGCGGCCTGAGGTCCCCATCCTCGGGCCACTCCTTATTTTTTGCAAAAATAGTGGTCCAAGAATGGGAAATAGAGAAATAGTGTCTATGTGGGGGTAACACGAAACTATGCTCTGGTATCTACAACCCAGTCAAAATTGCACGAACATGATGCAATACTAATACACCCATTGTCATAGTCTTCGACCATGCCACATCTGATTTGATGGTGGCTACAGTGGTTTCCCTAGCATCTTTCTTAACAATGTCCTCATTCTGCTCTTTCTTGAGGCTTCGACTCTCTTTTTTGTGTTAATTCTTGTCACAATGAAAGCATGTGACCCCCTTTCTAGACTTCAATCAAGTTATATCATTCAATTATTTAGATCGAACTTGGTCCTGATTCTTAGACCTTCCTTGATTTGGCTTGCAAGGTGGATGTGTCAGACAATCTCCTTTCCTTCTCCTCATTCAGTAAGCTACAAGTGACCTGACTCATGGTCCCTTTCCCCTCAAGCATTGAGTTGCTTAGGGATATTACCAAAGTCTCCAGACTGTCTAGTAATGAAGGAGCAACAATAGAGTATGCATCTCATCATCTATGGATATCTTTGCCGTTCCGAGTTGGTTAACAGTACTTTCCACTTCATTTAAGTGCTCTACAATGTAACCCCCATTCATGAACTTCAGATTCACCAACTTTCGGACTAAGAGTGTCTCATTTCAACAATCTTCTCTCGTTCAAGTCATGTAGCATGTTTGATAATGACTTGTAAAAGTATCACTCAATTTATGGTGGAAAACAACTTATTGAACCATTGTTGGATAATTTCAAGAGCCTTTCGGGTAACTTCTTCCACTCATCCATGGTCATACCTTCAAGCTTATGTTCTAATTTATCCCCTACAACACATAAGATTTTCTATCTTCAGCTTCCAAATGATCTACTTATTTCGAATAAGTGAAATGATCCTAGTCATGATATCAGCATCCATCGTTAATCCACACACAGACTTCCACACCCCCTCTCTTCCCCCTTCTTCTTCGCATCGGTGGTTAAGCCTTCACTGGTGATGAGGCCGAGTCATTGGCCATCAACATGTGTCGCCTTTAGTCAAGGTGTCATATGCAGTCAATGAAAGTTGGACAAAGTGATATCGGACGGTGTGTATATATATATATATATATATATATATATATATATATATATATTATTTATTTATTTATTTTTAAAGTAAAACTAACTAAGTATA
>NW_006495273.1:6000521-6010746 GCF_000471905.2 Amborella trichopoda | reverse complement strand
GTCAGAAACACAGCAGACCAATGGGTAGTAGAAGAGGAGGAGCCAGTGTTGCACAAGAGAGCGTTCCTTGAGGCTATCGGTGATGAAGATCTTGAAGAAAGTGATGAGCAGCATGAAAGAGGAAGCAGCCAGCCAACGTATCCACAATTCGTCAAAGATGTCGGTGATATTGCACCTAATGAGGGAGACTGGGAAGGGGGTCTAAGAAAAAATGAGAGAGATGATGATTTTGAGGCCACCCTATCCCAGCCATATTATTCACATATCGAGTCCCAACAGCAACAGTGTAGAGATGAGCACGACAGTGCAGGTGAGCATGAAGGATGGACAAGCTTCGGAGATTTTGGATTGGGAACACAACAAAACACTAACACTCAGGGATTTGAGCATAGTCAGACGCCTGCTAATATCGATGATTCGTTTTTAGATCGAATCAATGAATTTTCAAACGAATTCAATCAATGGCACCAGCGTGACCAAGAAGAACAACAACGTCGTCTATCATTTTATTTTTAGATTGTATGTTACTAATTTTATGCTTTATTGTAGTCCATGTATGTTGATATACTTATTCCATGATATAATTCTTTGTTTATCCTTTTGTGTGATGTAAATTAAATGCTGAATGGCGGTTCATGCAGGGAAAGAACATATCAATATTCGCATATTCATTCAAAAACATGAAAATTCTTATTGGAGTACCCTCATTTCTTATTGACTTCCTAAAAAACAATATTTATCATGAATTTTAATAATTTTTTCGGATTTTTTTGAAGCTTTATTCTGACTGATTCACCCGATTCCCGATCCGGATCGCCAATTCGCCGATCCAAATCGGTTTTTTGGGTGCCCGATCCGGATCGCCGATCCGTTTTTTAAACCATTGGTTTGAACCATCTCGTAAATATGTGAATGCAAGCAATGAAACCTGTATTTTTATGGGACAAAATACCAAATTCTTTATGTGTGTGTATATATGTAAGACTGGAAAAATATGCAAATAAATAAATAAAACACTTGACATGTGGCTTCATCATTATTAGGCTACGTCCATCTTTTAAGAGATGTTTTTTTTAAGATTATAAGTCTCTCTTAACTTATTTTAAAGGTTTCCCTCTTTATGTTTTCCTACTCTTAGGTTTTTTCCATCATGTTGTCTCTCTAAGAGGATCTAAATCAACCCACCACAACTCTCTTTCTCTCTCTAAGAGGATCAGTTTCTCTCTCTTCAGTTTTCGAGAGGATCGGTTTCTCTCTCTTAGGTTTCCCATCTCTCACCTTTTATCTATCTTGAAAAAGAAAGAGGTTGTCTACCGTGAACCCCAACTTCCTTACGCATTGGGTTTTTATAGAACTTCAATTACTTGCCTAGCGAGTCATTGTTGCAGTTTTCAATTATGCCCCCGCACAAAGGGTTAACGGTCATTGGGGTGGGTTCCCACATGGGAGGGATACCCCCAACATGCTTTATTGAGAGAATGAGTTTTATCATCAATGAGATTGAAAATGGCATTCTATGCTGATATGAGGACATATAGAGACATTTATTTTTATAAACTCCATTTCACATTCGTCAAGGGCTCAGCCTGCTTGTTTTAACTTCTACTTTTGTTGCATAAAGCAATGATTTTGGAATTTTAATCGCTAACAAGTCGCATCCACTTTAGAATCATTTCACCAAAAAAAAAAAACAAAAAGAAAAAAAAAAGAAGAAAAGAAAAGCAAAGAAAAGGAAAAGAAGAAATGTTCCTGCCCCTCCCTGCCTTGTAATCAACTTCACCTGTATGCCAAAGGGTGGTCCTAAGGGGATTACAAAATACAAATTTTTAAAGCCTACCGTCTCAAAAGCTATTATTTCTTTCTCTTAAGACACATTCCATTGAAATGTCCCTTACTACATCTTTGTCTATTTATAATCTTTTTAGGAAAATTTAATGGCTCTTCTAAACTTAAGGTGGCTCCTTAGTTTATGGATTGACATTCATCGAAATTGCAACGAAGTTTGATGGCCTTCTTTGTAGGGCTTGCAGAGGGCTGGACCTGGACTGGGAAGACTTGGACCGAACCGGGCTATGGTCCCTATAAGCCAAGCCTAATTTGTACTGTACAGAAGGGGCTCGGTCCCTGTTAGAACTAAAAGATTCTCCAAAAAGAAAAACTAAAGTGAGATATTGAGCCCCAAGTCATAGTTTTTCTGGGCCATCGCCAGCCTTATGCATTTAATTTTTGGAGGTTCATTGAAGTATCTTTTAGTTTGGGCAAATACAGCATGCTCCTGAGGGAGCACCGGCATGATTGTTGAGGTAGGCATTTTTCTAGAGCAATTTTTTGGGCTTGTTTTTTTCCTTCTTTTTTGTTTTTCTCTCTAGGTTTGGCCTAGGAGATGGGTGAAGAAGATTTTAGAGTTAGGGACAAAACAGATTCCTTTGACATGGTGTTTTTTACCCTTAGGACCGAGTACAAAATTTGGTCGAGCTGGAGCTCATGATCTTGTACTCATTAACGTACAAGACGGACACTCTAAAAAAACTCACAGGGTTCAAATGAATTTAGACTGTATTGAAAATTTTCCGTTAAAAATCATAGTTTAAATATGATAAATTTTATGTTATTTTTCCCATTCATAATCATCTTAACCTAGATCATGATTCCTTAAGAATTTGGATTAAAAATCCATTTTTAAGATAGGTTTAAGTTAGGGCTCTCATATGCACAGTATGAGCTGGCTGATTCATAGAAACCCCATCTACAAATACATCATGTGCTTGTGAAATGACGTATTATTTGCCAGCTTTCGATATACTTGAAGCAAAACTGGAATTTTCTCATGGGATTGTATATTGGGGTCAATCTTTGTTTGAAGGAGGTCATAAGTGCTACTAACCATTGGATATCAAATTAGAAGGCTTGGAGTGTGACATGATATTCGAAAAATATTTTTTTGAATTTTGAGTTTAGATAATAACGCACTCACAACCACTCAATTTGAAATCTGACAAATAAAAAAGATTGTGACTCCTTGAATTAGAAATAAAAAATCTCTTTGTATACTTTCTTTTTTCTCATTGTGTTGTTAGATGGACCTACAGGCTCGTCTTCTATGTTGGGTGTCCCGTCCCATGAGGGATGCCCCATTTGTGGGGGCTTGTCATGAAAGTCAAATTAATGACTTGTATTTTCAAGTCAAAAGGTTTTTACAAAATATAGGTCCCACGTGAGAATAATATTGGTTGAGATTCTCTCATTACTTTAGGTAGGGACCCAGCCAAGCCCACGTATGTAGAAATGCGGGTCTCTTAATAAATCTATTTTTGAGATGGATTTTACGATTTAATTTTTAAAGACATGTAATCTCTAACATGGAGATCATGAATATAAATAAATAATAAAATTTTAAAACTAGAAATAATAATTCTAATAAAAAACATTTAGACCGTTAGTTTCCAATGTTTTTAGATGGAATACCTATTTGCATCCATCTTTACGAGATTTAAACTTTGGACCGCACATAAAACTACGGTCCAGCCCACATGAAACAATTTTCTTTTAAAAAGAGGGGGTTATAGATATAAATTAGATAAGAGTGGTGTGTCTCATCTAGCAAAGTTCCTCTCTTGAAAGTGAGCCAATTCTTCGTGTACTAGAAAAATAAAGAGTCTTCTCTTAGAAAGAAGAAGAAGAGAGAGAAGCATGTTAGAAAAAGAAAGAAAAGAAAGCTTCCGAAAGAGAAAAGAGCATCAGAGAGGGAAAATATAGATAGAGAAAATCTCTAGAATAAGTCAGAAAGCCCAATAAATATTGCTTTCCAAAAAACTTGTAACAATTTATTTTTATTAATGGATGTCTCTTTCTGCTATGGATGTAATCTGAAAAGGTGAACCACATAAAATCACGGCATTAGTAAGTTATTATTTATTTTATTTGATTTATTACATGATATCCACTTATACACATACATCATTTTTTGTGTATTTTTTGTCTTATAAATCTGAGTTCTATTGTGTGTATCCGCATTTGTGCAAGAAGGCTTGATTGAGTAAACCCAATATTCTTAACATCTCATTGTGGTCGTAAGATACACTTGGCGACATATGACACACTTTATGGCAATGCCTTCAAACGACTGAAGGTTTAAAAAGAAAAAACGAACTTTAACATAAGACCACCTCAAGAAAGAAATCAAGATGTAGGAAACTCAAGTCATTGTGACTCCTCCATAAGCCACTCAAAGAGCTTAAAGCCCTTAAAATTGAAAAGCACTAACTCAATATAACGGAATCCCATAAAATTTAAAAGCACCAGCTCAATATAATGGAATATGGTGATCTGTCGTGACCGTAGAAATTGATAGAAGCGTGAAGCACTCCTCTTGCTCAATGCCCATGGAGACAAAACAAGGCCAACTTGTCACAAAAGGAGCGCACCCCAATGGACCACCATGAAGGCTTAATAGTGTGAGCAAAATATAATGGTACAAGTGGAAGCTTTCTTTCCAATTCCTTAGCCTTTAATCAAAGCACCATGACCTACTCTTTATGTCTCATATGATTATGTCACTATCAAGTGATAAGAGACGGAGGCCAAGGGATAGACGCAAGGAATATGATTTTTTAAGGCTGTAGAAAAATGGATGAGGTTTATGCAAGGCTTAGGATTTATGAAAACAAAATAAAGCCTCACCTCAAATCCTCGGGAAAGCACTTTCGGAATCTTCATGGCTCTAAAATCAATTTCCAACACCAAAAAAAAAAATTGAAAGTAAATTAGATGGTACCAATCTTTTGAATCTATAAACACTTATTTTTAGGGTGAAATAGACAGTTTAAATGATTTGTTACAATATACACTATTTTTAGAGCTTGAAATACTATTTTTTTTTCACAACCATAATGTTCAAGTCAAGATGATCGAATGTAAAGGTCTTCCAATACTTGAATTGTAATTTTCGATGAGTTATGAGGTGGGGCTTTACTTACTTTGATAGCGCTGCAGCCCTATCAAACAATTTCCTTAAAAAATTGTCTCCCCATTAAATAAGGAAAAAGTTTATATAAGTGCAAGGCTTTAAATAATTAAATTCAGGTGCACCTCAAAAATTTCACTAAAAGAGGTTGTTTTGATCCTCAAATTGATACATGGACATGAGAAAAAAAATGGATTTCAAGTTTTGAAAATAATACATATTATAATGTATTTTTGAAACATCAATTTTTAAGATTTTAAAATTTCCAATATCTGCTCGATCTACACTAAATTTTAAATTTTAAATTTTATAATTAAAAATAAAAATATATTTTAAGGCTATCACAAAGATTTCCCGTATTGAAACCACATTCTGAACGCTATCTAAAGGTGCACTTTACTTTGATTGTTTAAAGCATCTGCTTTATACAAATCACACCCATTAAATAAATACCAAAGGATTTATGCTTCTATCGGAGCATACTATTGAGATCCACGAGTATAACAGTGAAGCCTTGCCATTGAGATCTAACGCACTACAAAGCCTCGCCTCCTGTCCACATAAATCGCTAAAAGTACGCTAAGGTTATAGTTGTCACATTATTCACTTCTAAATTTTGAAGCTTATAAATATAGAAATATATACAATAAAACCATTCACTTTTTTATAAAATTTCCATATTTATAAGCCTCAAAATTTAGAAGTGAATAATGTGACAACTATAACCGTAACGTACTTTTAACGATTTATGTCGACATGAGGCGAGTCTTTGTAGTGCGTTAGATCTCAATGGCAAGGCTTCACTGTTATACTCGTGGATCTCAACAATATGCTCCGACAGAAGCATAAATCTTTTGGTTATAGCTGTCACATTATTCACTTCAAGTGTGTCATGGACATAGTCTAAAATAAAATTTTTGAAATACTATGAAATATTTTATCTATTGGATTTTGAATCCAATGACTAAAAATGATTATAACCTTCCTATAATAAAAATAAATGGTCAGGTAATAATATTAGGACTTCTCTAGATTAGTCGATGCAATCCTTCATACAGGATATAACATTTTAAATATCATTTCTCAAGGGTATTTTCATCTAATTACCAAATTGAAATGGTTCCTTTATGCCTCCACACCTATGAAACTCGATAGACTTGACTAGATTTAATTCATGAAAAATGTTTTAATAGTAATATGGTCAACTTAAAACTCCACGAAAATTGCAATTTTGGGGTAAAGAAACCTCTAAATTCAATCATCCCAGACCATGTGGTTATGAAAAAAAAACAAACATTGAAAATAATATGTTGTACACAGTATCTAAAAGAAAAAGATTATATAGAGCCAAGGCTCTAAACAATCATATTAGAACTCACCTCATTTCATTAGAAGCTGTTTTGATGCCCAAATATCCTCAAATTGATCATCTCTGCATCATGAACATGAGAAAGGAATAGATTTCAAATATTAGAAATAGTGCATCTTATAATGTATTTTTGGATTGTCAAATTTCAAGATTTTAAAGTTTTCATCGATGTGCTCAACCTATACTATTTTTGAAGCTTTAAATTTTATAATTAAAGATGAAAAAATATTTTAAAGCTATCTTGATATTATTTGAAATGACATTTCTTGATACTAGTTGAAGATGCGCTTTACTTTTCTTTAGTTTTAAATTTCATTGTTAGTGTTGAAAATTAATTTTAGAGCATCATTGGCCAAAGTGCTTTGGAGACAAGGATTCAAGGTGAGGTTTACTTTGTTTAAAGCCTAGGCATCTTAAATTCATTTACTTTGCTTTCGTTAAAAAAAAAACGAAAAAAAAATTGTACTTGGTTCAAATGCTTCCTAATAATAATATAAGGATGGACATCATTGATGAAATTCACTTAAAACTACTGCCAAAGGGTAGCAGCCATCCACTAAAAGAAAATAGTGCACATCTAACGAATCTTCAGGATTGAGACTAGCAATTAACCAAGGGCCTCTCCAAATTAACCCATTAGAAAATCCTTAATCCGAGTCCTTTTCAACACCACATTGATAAAAATTGTTGACATAGGTAGGTGGTCCTATTGTTCAAGTATTGCCGAAAGCCTCATGACTATTATTTATCTAATAACATTATTTACTTTTTATAATAATTTTATTTCCTTTAATTTATTTATTTATTTTCTTTGGTTTTTAAGCTACCTATCAATAATTCTTAAATGTTGTTCATATTGAGTCAAAACAGTCATGATGACTATACGTTTTCTTTAAGATTGAGAACAGAGCCAAAGGTCATGTTCAGCTATACGTTTTCTTTAAGAGTGAGTAAAATAGAAAATGAAGGAAGAAGGTTGAATGGTTGATAGAAGATCTTGACCACTAAATACAAAACTCGCCATTCATGGCGAGAGGATAAGCTCTAAAGTTTTTAAAATTCATTAAAAAAAAATAGCTCACTAATCTATTAAAGATACCAAAAAAAAATCTAAGAGTTGTGCCCATCTCTCCTCTTATCCATATACACCAAAACAAAAGTCCTCTCTCAGAATATATTTTCTGTCTACCATTTTAAAAAAAAAGTATTATTTTTATTATTTTCTGCAATGTAGGTACATTTAGATAAGACTCGAGAACAAAAAAAAAAAAAACAATTGAGAGAGAGAGGCCAGTCTTAAATCATTAAAACATGGTTGAAAGAGCGAGTTAAAAAACATGAGTAATGATATACTCTCCCACAACTATATCAAAAAAATCACACACAGACTTCCAAATAAAATAATCACGTACATATCTTGATTTTGTTTTTGTTTTAGAGATATATAACAAAATTAAAAGTGATCCTTGAAAAATAGTCCCAAGAGGGTCCGAGCGTCTCACTAGACCATTACCCTAAAAAACATATCCACCACCAGACCAAAACAAATTATACATCAACTTTTTAAATCAACTTATCAACAACCAAATACCAAAACAACACAGCAAAACCCCATAGAGGAAGCTCAAAAATAGAGGGGCATCAAAGCAGAAGGGAATATAAAGCCCTCAAAACAAAGCAAGATACAATAATAAACAAAATAGCATCAAATACAAAAGAAACCTTCTTCTTCTTCTTCACATGCAAAACTTGTAGAATGATTTCGTTTAGTGAGAGGGAGTAGTCTCTTCTCCACTGTTAGGGTGGTAGCCAGAGAACTTCTCTTTGATCTTCTCCAAGAAGCCCTTCTTTTCTTCATGGCTCTGCCCTTCAGGGTGTGGAGCACTGGTCTGCGGAGCACTCTCTGGAGCTTCGACAGGGTGCTGCGGAGCACCGTATCCTCCGCCACCGTGAAGTTTCTCCTTGATCTTCTCGGGCAATCCCTTCTTCTCCTTCTCGTGCGCGTGCTCCGCCCCCGCACAGTGTGGTGCTCCCTCTCCTGCTTTCTCTTTAACTGCCTCTGATCCACCTGACAGCTTCTCCTTAATCTTCTCCTTCAATCCCTTCCTCTCTTTCTTCTTTTTTTTCCATTCTTCCGCCTCTTCTTCATCGCTTGACTGGCAAAAACAAATCAAAGACAAAATCGAATCAGAATGATCAAGATCAAAGGTTTTTCTTGTCAGAAAAAAAAAAAAAAACCGAATCGAGATCAAAGAATCAAAAAGCTCAGATGATCAAAATCTCAGATGATCAACAGATCTCATTTGACGTTACTGAAACTTAGGTTTGAGATTAGGAAAAGAGGGAAGGTTTCTTACAGAGCTGGAGCTCGAGCTGCCCGAGCGGTGGAGCTTCTCGAGTAGGCTACCCTTCTTCTCCTCATCTTTCTCTTTCTCCTCCTTTTTCTCTTCAGAAACGTAGACCTCTTCAAACTTCGAAGCTAAGGCCTCTTCTTGCTTCTGTTCAGGGGTTTCAGGGTGATGGTGCCCAAAGAGCCCTCGCTCATGGACCTCCACACGGCCATCTCCGCTCTCGGGGACGACGCTTGTGGTGTGTTCATCGGCCATTTCAGCAAACAGGAAGTAGTGAGAGAGAGCAAAGGTAGAGAGAAACAAATCACAGATGGTAGAGAGAGAAACAGCAAAAATGACAGTAAGGTCAGAGAAGATGAACAGGAGACAATTAAGTGAGAGAGAGAGTAGAGTAGAGTAAAGAGTGGGGACCGAAATGGATGGAAGTTGTAATGGCAAGCAATAACCTTTTATAGACGCCTTTAGAGAGAGAGAGAGAACCGACACGGTTGCAACGCGCTGAGGAAGAGAGGAGCGGTGGAGGGGAGGGAAAGAAGGGAGCGAAGGCTCCAGATACGTGATGATTTGGCCTCGACCGACACGGTAAAGCTGTGGGACCCAAACTGCGGCCAATAGTTTATCGCCAGGTGGATGACGTGTGGTCATGTCTAGGTGTGAAGCCGGGCGACAGCTAGATTTGGAATGCTGAGTCACCTTTCCGATTTTCAATGTACGCTCGACACGTGCTAGTAAGGGATTGGATACGGTTCATCTGGGTCCCGGTTTCAAAACTCTCGGGGTCCGCTCTCCCTGCTCTGGACGGTGGCCGACTGTTGGCGACCTCAGCGCTTTGGGAGGCCAAACACGTCGTAGCAGACGAAGGTTTGCTGAGAGTCTTAGGACACATATGTGGATATGCGGTCCTTCTTTTTAATCTATTTAATTTTGATTTGATTTTTATGGAAAAAATTTATATAATGTTGCAACCTTAAAATGTAGAATTACATATGCACCTTAAAAATTCATCGTAGAAGATTTTTTTAACATTGAAAAACCCTCATTTCGACATTGAGATATATGAATATAAAAAAAAAAAGGATTTTAAATCCCAAAACTAGTGCATTTTGTAACACATTATCTACACCGTACATTTTCAAGATTTTCATATGTTTATAGATCTACTTGATTTTAACCATTTTAGAATTTAAAATTTTATAGTTAGATATAAAAATAGATTTCAAATAAGGGTGCGGTTTGTATAGAGCCTAGGCTCTAAACAATCAAATTAGAGCCTACATTCAAATGATGTCGAGAAATGTGGTTTCAATATTAAAAATCTTTGTGAAAGCCTTAAATATATTTTCGTACTTATTTATAAAGTTTAAAGCTTCAAAAAATAATGTCGATCGACATATTTCTGATAACTTGAAAATCTTGAAAATTAACGGTCCAAAAATGCGTTACAAAATACACTATTTTCAAAACTTGAAATCCATTTTTTTTCTGATGTCCATGCATCTTGATGCCGAGATGATCAATTTGATGAAATTTGGGCATCAAAAC
>NW_006495273.1:5985242-5996424 GCF_000471905.2 Amborella trichopoda | reverse complement strand
TTGACAAAGATCGCTTACAAGTAGTTTTATTTCAATGACTCTTTGCTTCAAAAAAAAAACAAACAAATCCAAGATCTTAAAACCTTGATGCCACTAAACCAATTTTCTTTAAACCTAAAAAATAATAACTACTTCTTATGCTTGGGAATATGAAGAAAATATTATTAAATAGACAAGAAACAAAAAAAAAATATCGGAGATTATCTCAACTGGGCTTATTACACCCCACACTGAGGCACCACCATCCAATGGTGCGGTGGAACTATGAACTCCTCTTGATCACAAAAACAAACTTAGGTCCAAAACCCTCAAGACGTAAGATAACATCTTCTTACTACTACCAAAGCCCTAGGTTCATTAAGGCAAGATGAGAGAGATAAAACATCATCTAGGTGGGGTGTGCCCCTTAGGTCAGAGAGAGAGAGACTTCTAGGGTTGGGGTGTGCCCCCTATTGTTACCAAGAGAGAGAGAGAAGTATTTAGAGAGACAAGACAGATTTTGGCGTAAAGATTTTATGGCCAAGATGTCCTCTATTTGTAGTGCAAAAATAGGATTCGAGTTTTTTAAGGTTTTCCATGGGTTGCCTCTTCCTGTGAGATTGAACATGAACTATAGAACTTAGGTGACTTGTAGGGTGAGAGATTTGAGCTATCTATTCAATAGATGGGTCATCAACATTATGGAATGTGTTAGAACCTTTATCCCCATTTTTTAAACCATTTTCCCATCAATATAAATTAAATAAAATAATTTCAAATATAATATTGTGCATATCAAAATAACGCATAAGTCTTCTCATGCGTTCCAAAAATCCATTCAAAGCTTCCTCAAGCCAATACCTTTCCAAAACACATGGCAACTTGGCTTCCAAGCCAAAGTCACTTATCACAAAAAAATAGAAAGGCTCTAAATGGGTGAGGCATGCCACCCATGAGAGGATCTCATGGGCCCCACCATTTAGGCCATAGTGGGCCATGTACACAATGTGCTCCATGCTATTTTAAATATTTTTAAAACTCAATAAAATAATTTTAGAATTTATTTGAATATTTAAATCCATGTAAAATCAATATCTCTATTTTAATAAAACAAAATTTGATAAATAAAATATCAAATAATAATTCTAATAATAATAGATCTAGCAAAATTCAAATCATAATTCTAAAATCATATATATCATAAAACAAACATAATTAAATTCAATAGATGGGAAAATGATCCATATGGTATAGGAATTAAATCAATAAACAATGGGGCAGTCTATATTCGATTGTGGACTACGGATCACACTTGCTTTATCAAACCGACCCAGTATTTTTCATGACCCACAGTCCATGCAGTGGCTCATTAGTGGGTCACCAAAGTCTGGCCAATGAGTCAGGGGGTTGTAATCCCAGTTTGTGGATTTTATGTTCTCCCTTAGAGATGTACCAAGGTCACCTAGACCTGATACGACCACAACTCCTATGACGCATTGGGGTATTTCTGACACATGTATAAGCTTCACCCTGAAAGGTAGTTCACTTTCCCGAAACGACTATCATATATGCATATTGTATGATGGTACTTGGATGACTACCATCACACATAAGGGTCACACAATCCATCGGCTCACTCATCCGGGCATACTTCGACCTCATCAAGGGATGACCTATTAGAACCCTTATCGGATAGTATTCTATGCCCAGGTAACATAGATTTTTTTCGAACCGACTGCCCTAGTTTGTAAAGCTCAGTTCGGTATCAGCAAATATACTTTACTTAGTATAGTCCACGTGGGACCACATTCTCATTGAGTTCATGTTTAATTATATCAAAATGTTTTATTACAAGCACTCATAGGGCCTTTAATGGCAACACTCACCCAACATAGTATTATGTCAACAAAGTGAGAAATAAAAGCATGTACTACATGATGTTTCTCTGTTGATTTCCAGTGGTTCACAGTGGACATGAAATGTTGTTCTTTCCACATCTATGACATAAAACAATATTAAAAGTTGCATGAAGTATATTATTTGCAAAGGTAATATTGTAATTTATATATAAAGTTTATAGCTTAAAAAATTGTGTAGTTCAAACAAATCCATTAACATTTGAAAATCTTGAAAATTAATGGTCCAGAAAATGCATTACAAGATGCACTATTTCCAAGACTTGAAATCTTTTTTTTTTTTTTTTGACAATGTTATTAAAGCGTGATTAATCAGTCAAAGGTTATAACCAATTAGAAAGGGAAAACATCTAAAATAAACAAATTATGCATAGATACCTCTCGTTTTACCAATCCATCAGCAATGTCATTAGCCTCCCTATACACATGTTGAAATGAGATTTGGAGACCCTAACACATATCCATAACATTTAGCCATTTCCTCCTCAAGCTCCATGGTGCACCAATTTATCACATTCAGAGTGTCCCCTTCAACAATACATGACATTCTAATCTTTTTCTCATTCACAATCTGAACTCCACACTCTAACGCAGCCAATTCCGCTTGCTTAGCCGTCACCTCCCCATAGGGACCAGCAAACAAAAGATCACCTCTCCAAATGCATCTCACAAAATTCCTCCAACTCCAGATAGGCCTGGGTTTCCTCATGAACTTCCATCGAAGTTATGTTTGATACTCCCTAGCATAGGTATGCTTCACGTACCTTTTGGTCTTACTTTCATTACTTTTTGAAGCATCAAATTATGCAAATTAATCTCAACATCCGCTTTGGCCACTCCAAACCCTTCCTCTGTCACGGAGAACCAACTCCAAACCGAATGCAGAATCTTTCTTTTAACTAATTCCACCTTGAATGCTTTGTTATCAAAGGTTGTCCTATTACGCTCCAACTATATCTCCCAAAGAACAACAACTTTTACCATATCCCAAAACATCTTGCCCACCATTGGTAAAGAATACAACTCCATGCTACCCAAAATATTCATATGACTACTTGGCACCACCATCATATGTCCAATTTTTTGAAAAAGCCATATCCAGATAAAAGAAGAGAAGGGATAATGAAGGAAAAGATGATCTCCATTCTCATCATTTTCCTTACAAAGAATGCTAACATTCGTAATAATCTTGCTCACAGTAAGCGACTTTCCTTGAAACAAAATCCATAAGAAAATTTGAATTTTGAACGGGACCTTCCAACATATTCTCTTCAATAATGGCCTAGTCCACTGAATCCTATCATGAAACAACAGACTGTACACTGATTTAATTGAGAAAATACCGTCTTTCTCACCCTCCCAAACTTGTTCCCTCTCTCTGTGAGACATAAACCCATGAATATCCCTAACCAGTGAAGTATATTGATCAATCATTGAGTCTAAAACTCTGCTGTACCTGCAGTTTAAAGACCAAACATTTGCATCCCAATCAAAGATCTGAGATGCCATGATATCTTCTATTTTTTCTCATGTCCATACATCTTGAGGTCGAGATGATCGATTGGAGGATTTTTGGGCACGTCGGAACAGTCTTTTCTAGTGAATTTTTTGTGAGCGCCACCATTATATAAACCTTTTTCATAATATAATGCAATTATTGCACGAAGTCAAAATCGCTTTTTAGCAGTCCAGTGATTTCAATTATAAGATGTACTCGGTTCAAGACTTATGATGGTAAGGGATGGGGAGGAGTCCAGAGGGTCTGTAAAAGGATGCCTAACACCTAGCTGCCTAGGGCCTTGCCTATCTCTGGGGGCAGACCCAACGCCTAGCCCGAAGCGGCTGCCCATATAATAACAGGAGACAAGAGCAGGGCGACCAACGCCTAGCCCAGAGCGGCTGCCCATATAGTAACACGAGACAAAAAATCTCTCATCATAACAGTATGACAAAAAAATGGGATCTCATAATAACAAAAGTTCAAAAAAAATAAAAGAAAAAACTCTTAATTGTGAGAATCAAACTATTGGAGAATTATCCCGAACAATGTCGAAAGACCATTCATTTTCATCTTGATGACGATAAGTATACTAGCGGGTTCTTTTCTTAGAAAATTCAAGGCGGAACTAGTTGAAGATTAGCCATCGCCTATAAAACCAAAAAAAAAATTCTCAAAAAATTTAGGGCGAAACTGGTTGAAGAGTCGGCCATGGCCTAAAAAATAGAAAAAAACATGACAAAAAAAAAACTATAAAAAAAAAATTAAATATTACCTACCTAACAACCTCAAGAGTGAATAACTTTTTCCCTTAACATTCAAAGAGAAACTTAGACAACTTTGAAGATGTGCATCCCAAAGATATCCATGGGATGGATATCATTGTTTTGGGACCCCATAAAAATATAATAAACTTGGCAGAGTAGCCGCAATAAACAAATTTGAAGATGTGCATCTCAAAGATATCCATCGGATTGAACCTAAAAGCAAATCATTGTTTTGGGATCCCATAAAAATATAATAATCAATGAAGTAAGAGAAGAAAGAGAACAGAAAAAAAACCAGTATATCTTTACCCAGGTTACTTCATAGAAAATTTCTGCGGTCAAATAAACTTACATGGAGCTGACATAAAGTCTTGTTTGGAACCCACTGTTGGAAAAACTGGGAGATCTAAATCGGTAATCAACCAGTTAGATCGGTACCGGCCGGTTTTTATTTTAACCGATTTTGGTTAAAAAAAATATGTAAAATCTAAAAAATAGTAGATTTTGTTTCTAATGTATTTTTTTTAATGCTTTTTGTCATTATGTCAAAGAGTGGAGATTATTTTGGTGATGAATACTTATGCTTACATTTTTTAACATGTTTAAAAAATTTCAAAAATACCCCTAAGTATAAATCGATTAAATAAATTTTGTTTTTTCATTAATTTCAGTTTCATTTGGTTGTACTTTGTTTAATAGTTATTTAAATATATTTTTCAAATTTTATTAGATTTTTGGTATTTTTTTATTTTTTTGACACTTTCTTGACCGTCCGAGACGCGCTCGATTAGAACGGTTGAATAGGCCGGTTTATCGATTAGGCCAGTTCAGCCGC
The DNA here is from genome assembly GCF_000471905.2 of Amborella trichopoda. The sequence goes on along the minus strand of NW_006495273.1, from coordinate 5,991,429 downwards.
TTCCGGTCCCATGTCTGGTTTACCGTACCAGTTTGATTTTGAAAAACTTTATACAAACAGCCTACATGATATTCATTAACTATTCTTGAAACTAGAAAATGGAACATCATCAACTTCACTATTTTTTGGAAAAAATCTATCATAGTTTTCACCACTCTTATCTTATAATTATCTGTAAAAGAGTTGGGGTTATCTATCAAAGCTAAAGAAGGGTAGGTTCTCTTTTAATAACATCCAGCTTGATGTGATAATGTAGGCAAAAAATCAAGCACAGTTTTCACCACTCTTATTTTATAATTATCTTTAAAAGCGGTGGGGTTCTCTATCAAAGCTAAAGAAGGTAGGTTCTCTTTTAATAACATGCAGCTTGATGTGATAATGTAGGCAGATACTTGATGTGGCTGGAGATGGAGAGTTGGATGTTGGTTGGACATATAGTATGGTTTCTTGTAACAATTAATTTTGTAATTAAGGGGCCGTTTGGATACCTGAAAATATATTGTCTGTGAAATATATTACTGGCATAATACATTACTGTGCAATACATTACCTGTAAAAGGATTGTTACTGTTTGGGTAGTATTTAGATGTAACCTGAGAAATACATTGTTATTGTTTTGCTATGTCTGGAAGAAATATAGGAAATGCATTACCAACATTTTACCAGCACGTGCCTATAAACTATTATTTCTTTCCTTTTTGTAACAAAATTCTACTAAAATGCAGAATTAGCATTTCTTTCTTTTTTGTCACAAAATTCCACTAAAATACTGAATTAAAATCATCATCACACCATTCTAAAAAGATTTCTAATAATAACACTATCACCATTCCAAAAGATTTTCTAATAATAACTTATACCATTTTACAGCCATGAAATTATTTCCTACTTATTTTAAGTGCCTTTGATAGGTAGGAAAAAACGCACATGAAAATTTTTCCAAAATTACCTGTCACACTCGTAATAGATTTTTTACCTATCACCGCGATTAATGGATTTACTAATTTTTAGAAAAATCTCGCTTAATCTCATGCCATTTCCTTACTATTAAGTGTGCATTTACGGATTTTCAGGGAAATCTCGCTTACTCTCTTACCATTTCCTTACTATTAAGTGTACCCAAATAGTGGAAATGTCATATTTGTTACCATTTTCTGAAATGTCATATTTTCTTGTAATCTATTATCACGTAATAGATTTCCAAGTACCCAAATAGCCCCTAAGTATATTTATAACGATTTTTTTGGTAACCAGGATCGGTAACTATAAGTATATCACCATGGTTGGATGTTAAGCATCCATGGATCAGAGTTAGACAGGCCTAGCGCCAACCCAAGAGCGGCTGACTAAGCTTCCTAGCTCTGGGTACAGGGGCCAATGCCCAGCTCTAAGCGACCATGAGCATGGAGGCACGAGCCAACGCCTAGCCCTAAGCGGCATCAGAGCCTCTTGAGGGGTGCCGAACGTCTAGCAGGAAGTGGCCGTCAAGCCTAGCCCCGCTTGGGGGCGGTGCGTCACGCCTCGCCCCGTTTGGGGTCTCGCTTGTGGGTGGGTGCGAGCATGCCTATCAGAGCTTTTGTGGGCCTCGCCCCAAAAATAATAAAAAAAGAAAAATTAAATATTACTTGACACGGTTTAATATAGAATTGTCTATATTTCATCTTAATTTTGCCCTTACTATACATAGCGACGTCATTTAAATTTCAAAATGTATGGTTGTACTAGTGTCATTGAATACATACAAAATTTCAAAAAATAAAAATAAAAAATCACTTCACGACTCACCTCAAGCCATCCAATTTGATATTGAGAATAATTGTGACCTCCATTCACAAAAGATAAATGGTCTCTTGGTAGAGATTCCTATTTAATATTGAAATGCTAGGTATTATAAATAGCATGACTATACTTGTCATGCGTCATAGAATAATACCTTAATACTATGAATTAATATTGGTCATAAATAGTGAGTGAACTATTTTAGTCACAATATTGAAGTATGGTTAATTTGTAGATTAAACATTAAATGGTGGTGTATTTAAAAAAAAAATAATTATTGTGAAATACTAAAGTATTTTAAAAATTAGATTGAGATTTTTTTTAAGAGAAAGTTAACAAAAATTAGATTGAGACCTTGGAAGAGGCGAATGTGTAAGTAATTTATTACTTCTTTATCTGTATCTAAACACTAATCCCAAAAAATCCTTTTTTTTTTCAAAAGAGTAATCATTATAATTTAAATAAAATACAATTTATCATTTTTTTTCTCTATCTAAACCCTAATTCCAAAAAAATATTTTTTTTAAAAAAAAGATTTAGTAATTATTATAATTTACCCTCGAAGAGGGATATAGAATGAAGGCTCGAAAAGGGACAGAGAAGAGAGGTTGAGTAAAGAGGACTATATCAGAATGGCAACCATATAACATTTGGTTTCCATGAACGCAGTGCGTGATGAACAGAGAGAAAGGTTGAGGAATAGGAGAGACAGTCGATTCAAGCAAAATGAGAGAAGTTGATATTATGATTTAGAAATGGCCGAAAAAGGGAGAGAGAGGGAAGTGGTAGCTTTAACAGGTTGAGAGGGAAAAAGGGGAGCTTGAGAGGGAGAAAATGATGTAAGCAGGAGCGAGGGAAAATGAATTTTTTAGATTTCACGATATTTGGGAAAATACTGTGCAATCTATTTTCATTTGGTTACTAATAAATGTACGCAAACAGTATAAATATCATATCAAATGTACCCAAAAGTGTAAATGGTCATATTTCCCAAAGAACTCTTTTCCTAACTTTAAGAATATTACCTGCTTAATATCTTTTAGATACTTGAAAATGTATTGTCTGTGAAATTTATTACTAGCGTAATACATTACCTGCAAATACATTGTTACCGTTTGGGTAGTATTTAGATGCAACTCGAGAAATACATTGCTACTGTTTGGCTATGTCTGGAAGAAATATGGGAAATGTATTATCAACATTTTATCAGCACTTCCCTATAAACTATCATTTCTTTCTTTTTTGTCACAAAATTCCATTGAAATGTGAAATTAAAATCATCACATCATTCCAAAAAGATTTTCTAATAATAACATCATCACCATCCTAAAAAGATTTTCTAATAATAACTTGTATCATTCTAAAGTCATCATGACGCCTGAGTGGTTGCCTAAGAGGTTCTGGGTACTGAGCGCATCGCCCAGGCCTGGGGCCCAAAAAAAGCCGGCGGCAGCTCTGGGCCCACGCCCCGCCTAGGGGCAGAAATGCCCCTCGTTGAGGGTATTATTAGGTCATTTTTTTAATATGAAATGGGCAAACTTGTGGGTTTTAGGTTCATTTGAAACCTAAAACCCATTAGAGCCTATTTTAGAGAGAGAAAAACAAAAAAATAAAATTATACGGGGCCGCATTGGGCGCCCATCTCGACGCTGGGCGGCCCGGAACCCCGACCGCCTAGGTGTCGCGTAGGGCTTTTTTAACACGACTAGATTTGGTTTCAACATGACAAGTCATTGGAATAATATGATTGGTATAACATGATTTTATTGAGAAAACCCTTATTTTTATTTATTTTTTATAGAAGTCTTTTAAATGTCTCCCTACATAATTTCAAATAAAAAATAAATTTATGATACCAAATTCAAAATATTTATGATAGTTAAAATACGAGAAGAAGTTTGATTAGTAAACTAGAAGGTTGGGTAATTGCGGTAGAAAATTTTGAGGCATTGGAGGAGACAAAAGATGTATCTTATTTCAATTGAGTTTTTACTAATCTCTTATGAATATTATGTTGTGTGAAATTTTTTATTATGATTGTGTTACGTAATTTCTCATTGATTACCAATTATTATTTTTATTATTTTAATTTTACATGAGAGCTGATAACTTCAAATGCTACAACCCAAATTGGAAATATAGGCATGTAGATTACCTCACAACAATTTTGCGCATAATAGATTTCATGTATTTTGGAGAAATCTTGTGTAATTATTTCCATTTTTTTACCGTTGAAGTATACGCATACATGATAAATCTCATATTTTATTATAATATGTTTCCTTGTTATAGATTTTCAGATACCCAAACTAGATTTTCAGCACCCAAACGGCCCTAAGAGCGAAGAACTTTTTCTCTAAACATTCAAATGGCCCCTATGAGCGAAGAACTTTTTCCCTAAACATTCAAACGGCCCAAGAATTTTCCCTAAACATTCAAATGGACATTCAAACAGCCCCTACGAGTGAAGAACTTTTTCCCTAAACATTCAAATGGCCCCTAAGAGGGGAGAACTTTTTTCCTAAACATTCAAGCAGAAACATAGAGATGTGTAGCCCAAAGATATCTCTAACTCTAAAGAAAATTGTGAAAACCCATAAAAATGTAACAATAAATGAAGTGAGGGAAGAAAGAGAACATAAAAACATAGTATACCGATCTATATTACTTCATAGAAAGTTTATATGCTCCAATAAGCTTCAGTGGAGTCAATGTGAAAGTTTATCCACTCAAATAAGCTTCAGTGGAGTCAACCTGAAATCTTGTTTGGAACCTAAACAATTTTCATTGCAATTTGTATAAATTTTATACAAACAATTGACCTGATTGAAACTATAAAATGGAGCCTCTTCAAGTTCACCATTTTTTCCAAAAAAAACCAAGCACAGTTTTTACCACCTTTGTTAAATAACTTGCTATGGCACATAAAAATTGAAATCATAGTTTAGATTAGAAAAATAGTGATAGTAATTTCACTTTACATATTTTCAATTCTACCCTAATCAGATATGAAAGAGGCTATAAATGGAGAAAAACGGTTCCTAATAAACTGTAGAGTTTTCTGTATATTTCTAAAGAAACCATAGTGCTCTATGAGTGAGCACCGAGCCCTTATCCCCTAAGGAGGCCACCTAGAGCCTCACCTAGAGTGGGCACCTAGCCTTTAGCCCTCAAGGAGGGCACCTAAAGCCTCACCCAGAGTGGGGTAGGTGCCAAGGGCCTCTCCCAGTAAGGAGAGAAAAAACGATCATCCCTAAGGGAGGGGTGAGAGCCTCACCCAGAGTGGGGCTGGCGCCTAGGGCCTCACTCGGTAAAGACAGAAAAAGTAGAGATTTTAAAAAGAGAGAGAAATTATTCTAATATTTGAGATATAGAATATTTTCTTTCCTATATTTTAGTTTAAACTTCCTAGAATAGTTATTTATCTAAACTCAAATTCAAGAGAAAGAAAAATAGGCATACATATCAAGCTATCCATGCATATCTAAGATAATTTCTATACACAAGAGGATTCTCTATCCAAACATGATAACATCTCTCAATGGAAGCATGCCCTATTGTTTTTCTTTTTTTCTTTTTTTTCCTATTTTTTGGTTCAAACGCCCTAAAATGAGCTCTTATTCCTAACTCAAATCCAAAAGAGAGATATGCATATATATCTAAGATTGTTTCCATATTCAAGTGGACCCTCTATCCAAGCATGATAACCGCCCCGCTTTCGGGGTGGGCGCCTAACCCCTAGCCCTAAGCCACTGCGGGCGGTAATGCCATTTTCTAGGGGCATTTTTTGGAGTTTTATCTTTTTCTATTAATAGAGTAAGAGTTCATTCCTCAAAAAAATTAGCACAAACCTATTTGACGAATCAGCAATTGCCAAAAAAAAAAATTAAAACAAAAAAAATTAAAATATATATATAAATAAAAATTAAATTTTAACTAGCTAACTACCTCACATGCTAAGAATTTTTTCTAGTAGAAAATTTGCATAGTCGTTGGCAATTGAGAGCTTTGAAGATGTACGTTCGTAAGATATATGTCGGGATGAAGTCGAAAGTACAAAATATAAAATGTTTTTGATGAGGGAGTTTGGGCACAAAAAAAAAAAAGGGGCAAAAAGAGCTTGAGGGGGGGCGGTCTTGAGAACTAATACTATAGAACTATTGGTGAACAAGTGTTCAAGAAATCAACGCATCTCTTATTCTCTTTCTAATTATTTAATAAGTAATGATTTTACAAAATATAGCTTCTTTTGTAGATTCCTATTTAGTATGCACATTTAGTGGATTTTAACTAAAGGGAAAGGTTTCTATGCTTCCCCTAGAGCATAGAAGTCTATCCTCCCCTACTGTCCAGCCATCAAATTTTGATCGAGAGATCCACTCACCGTTAGATCTTAGATCCAATGTCT